>LOJH01001002.1:38398-49998 GCA_001685095.1 Ellobius talpinus | reverse complement strand
CTTAAGGAAGGTTGTTTCCTAATTTTCTGAGAAATCACCATACTGATATCCAAATGGGCTGTACCAGCTTGCACCCGTACCATTTTATCAAAATACATATCATTTGTGACCAAATTTTCCATTTCTCTGTGACTAAATTACTCTTTTAAAATTAAGCACAAGTGTAGTTTCAAAGTTTAGCATCATGAAATTCAGAATAATAAGTGGCACTATGTAACAAGTATCTCCTAGTGTCCCTACAAGTAAAATTATTGGCATGTGTTTGCCAGAGATGTGTACCCTTGATGTGTGTGATTTGTTTTTCTGTTACATAGGTATCTTTCCTACCTACATATTCATAGTGGATCTAAAAAAAGAAAGAATGAAAGAGAGGAAGTGATGAAGGGAAGGAGAGAGGAGAGAAGGAAAAGGAAGGAAGGAGGGAGGGATGGCAGGCTTGTAAAATGGAGCAGAATTTTTTAAGGATCTTAAACTCTGTAAAAAATAAGGTTACAGCTATCCTCTAGACAGGAATCTTTCTCACTGAAAATGAATCCATTCAGGTTTGACATCATATGGTACAAGACAGACAAAAACATAACTCACCTTGTATTGATTACAAAGCATATACTCTCTTCAGAGAGTTTTGACTCTGCTTGTTCAATTTAGTGACAATCTATGTTCTATTTCATTTCTTACTGAATAGAAAACAACCTGAATTTTTCATCTCTTCTTTTTCTGCACTGAATCCCTTATGTGCAGGCAGTCATTTGGTTTACTTTGGAGTGCCTAATAGAGGCCAGTTACAGGTTACTTCCCTGATAGTAATAAGTGTACAAAGAGGAAAAAAGATAAATTTTTAATGGATGAAAAAGATAACTTTCATTGGCAATCTTTTTGTCAAATACACCATCAAAGACTAGGCCATGTGGCTAAAGAAAAGTGGTTCATTTCCTGAAGAAATGGCCTTCCATCATAGCCATTAACTACCAGGTAAGAGACTTGTCAAAAGAGAAAATGTCAGTGACATATTGCTTCTGTAGAGCTACCCAATGTCTAGCACTGTGCATAGAGCAGCTTGGTGTTGACAGACAGTAAGAGGCAGCCAGGATAATATGTTGCCAAGCAGCTGATTGAAGACACCAAGGCAAGGAATTGACAGGCTCCAAAGCTACAGCCTCATACAGTTGATTTCACAAGAGCAGAAATTATACATTCGTATACATTAGAGAGTGGTAATCTCTAGTCCTTTTCTAATACAATTTGATTATTTAGCAAAATACATTTATAAAACTTTTATAAAATCAGAACAATAGTAACCTTAAGAAGCAAAATTAAAATGAGCAGAAAAATAAGGCTTTATGCAGCAACCCTGAGAATGTTTCAGAGTACAACAGAGATGTGGCTGAGAATTTCCAAACTTATTACTCCCAACCCAACACATGACAGAAGATATGGATTGACTCAATGTCAGTGACCACTCTTTTATCGGCTATTCAAGTGACTAAAGAAGGGGAATAAAATAAAGAAATCAAGGAAAAAGAGAAGTAAAACAGGTAAGACAGTAGACAGGTAATAGGAGAAGCAGAATTTATTAGCAAAAGTGGCCGTAAGTCAGGCAGGCCCAAGAAAATTGAACTCAGCTTTGAGTTCCCAATTTGGAAACTTATTTTACGAACCAAACATTTTCTAGGCTGATGTACGAGTTTAGATTATCCTGATGAGTATGCATATAACACACAGGAAGCTACCTTTTGTACCATTTATGATCTGCATAACTAGGTATTTAATATTCATATCCTTCTTTCAGCTCTGAATCCATAACACAGCTGGGTATATACTTCTTGCTCACTGCAGTATCTACAATGGCCTAGAATGTATCATACACTCAGCAAAGATCATCACCAACAAATTCAATATATTCCCTCAGTTATATACATAGTGCTGATCCCTTCATTCACTCGGTAAGCATCGAAACTGACAACTCTGGTTCACTACGTCAGCCCCACCAGAGCCCCTGTGCATGTTGTTTCCTCACAGGCCGTGCCTTTCCCTTCTATTCTGCTCATCTACATCCTGGCTATCTGTACTCATTAGGATACAGAGTAGACTATTCTCACAGGGAGGCACAAATAACAATAGTATGAGAAAAAAAATTGCTTCTATTGCCAATGAGATTCTCAGCTGGCACAACAACGCTGGTGACAATGACAGGGGCCAGTCTCCTTCTATCTGGAGACGTAGACATAGAAGAAGCTGTGTTCACACCACTACATTATAGAGTCCAAGCTGACTCACCAAGAAAGATGGCTAAAACTAAGGAAGTATAAGAATACTTATTGCCTTAATCTCATGACCCAGAAGTGTCCCCTCTCTCTCCCTCTCCCTCCCCCTCCCTCTCCCTCCCCCTCTCTCTCTCACACACACACATACACACATGTCTTTATTTCTACTTTGTTGAACAGTACAGGGTCCCATGTTCATATTCTAGTGCAAAGAGTCTGAACATTATAGCCATCAGCTAGACAACCATTTTTTTCATCTAAGAAAAGCATATATATTTGGGAAACAAGCAGTCTACACCATGCCACCATCTCTGAAATGCCATGTCCTCTCAGGACCTCAGAGACCATTCTCATCTTCTCCTTTCCCTAAAGAGATTTTATCTATACACAGGTAATACACCATGTTGAAAGTCAGCCTTTGATAAAGTTGTGGACCATCTCTCCCTCCACTCAGCTCATCAGGTCTTTGACAAGTACATCCACAACTAATTCCACATTGTAGTAATTGTTCTGCTGCTATGAGGCCTGACAAATCTTGGCATCATGGTGGACATTAGTTTTACTTGATGGCTAACACAAACAGGTATAATCCCTGAAAACCACCAAATTACATTAACATTTCAATAAATGTATTCTGAAAAAGTAGTGGAAATGTGATTGCTGATACTCATGACTAAATTCATAAAGTATAGCTCCCCAAAATAATGTTCATATCATTTATAAGGCTTTGAATGAGATTAGATCACCTATTATTCACATTATTGTAGTTCTTTAAAAAAAAACTATGGTTAAAATCACAGCTGATTCACTTTACCCACAGCTGATTAATTATGACTTGATCAAAATTAAGCAGTCGATGTGAAAATTCAAAAGAAATTATTGATTCTTCTCATGAGCGGCAGCCAATTAAAACAGTATGGTGCTAGACGGCACTAGTTCTTAGCGTTCTAATTTTGGTTTGTTTTTTTTTTCTCTTCATCTTTTTAAACAAAGAACATTATATAAAGACTTCAAATTAGCTCTTGGCTTTTCCTATTCAATATCAACCACTTACCAAGTGCCAATCATTTTGGCTGAACCCTTTTTTTTTAAAAAAAAAAGGAGCCTTGCCAGTGTCGCTACACATGAAAAGAGATGAGACAGTCGCAGTGAACTCTGACTCTGGTGGGCTGTCATTTCTTCCCTGAGAAAAACCCACAGGATACTGTCTACCAGCAACAGACATGTTGGTTTAGTGACAGGAAGTCTTCCTTTGGTGTACAAAGACAAAGAAGCCTCCCAAAATGTTTTATAAGGATTTATGGTAAATGACTATTTAGCATAAGGATTGTCATGGGTCTTTGGTTCTAGTTACCTTCCTGGCAGTTCTACTACCACTGGGGACATTGACATATGAGGTTGACAATATACATGGCAGGATCCCAAGAAGGCACTCCAAAGATGTGATAGCCATGTCTTCAAAATGTTTGCCATATTAACTGAGTATTCATTGTTGTTTAAGCTAAAAAATAAACATACATGGCTATCAGAGTTAGTGCACACATTAAACTGCAAAATTAGTGCCCTTGAGGTATTTTAAGTCTCTATATAACCATCATTTTCCAGCTCTAGAGACTATTATTTTCCAGAGCTGGCAACAATCCAAACTGCCTACTGCCATATGTTCCAATTATTAGAGAAGCAGTATTATAGTATTAAGAGAAAATAATTCACCCATTAATGTATGGTGCAAATATAACTACTTTCATATTTTGGTCTTTAGTCTCTCTGTCTTTATTCATACTTTCCACAGCTATAGTTATAGTATAAGCATAATTTCATGTTCTACTTTCTTCACTGAAAATACAGTTCATGACATTTTCATGCTGATATATCATCTTCACAGTCATAGTTTTAATGAATGCATATACTCCAACTGATTAGTACAATATACTTAACCATCAGCCTTTCCCAAAGACATTTGGAAAAACCCTGTCACCCTTGTGAAAACTTGAATCTTTCAAAATTCTTACTCAGTAATATAAAAGCTCTGTTAGTTATGTCTAAAACTCATTAGATAATGAACAAGATGGCTATTTACTGAACACATGCAGGGACTCCACATTGTAAAAGATATGGTGAAAGATATATCAGAGGCGTAAAGCACATCCCTCTGTTTGTGAACAATTTTTAGTATATCAAATAATCTACTACAAAGTAGAAGACAAAAATCCACCAAGTCTTAGGAGAAAATTACAGTCATATTGACCATGCTATCCAAGGAATGTTACCTTAAGCAGGTTGAACATGTGTAGAAAGAACATCCGTATGAATCAAGAGACACAGGCAGAGGCACATCAGAAAGGAAACAATATTATTTTTGAATATGTTGAAACAAGGCTATGGAATCGGCCCCAAGGTGAACCAAGATGGAATCTGCAAAAAGAACATTTCATTCTTTCCAGTTATCAGGATAAATGGAATCTGGAGACAGAGAACGGATTAAATCTGTAAAATCACCCTCTGGCTGTTTCCATCTAATCTTTCATTACCATGAGATAGTCTGTTCTGATAGTTAAGCCACACAGTTTGTGATTTCTTGTTGTATAGAATCCATAAAGATCCGACACGTGATATTTATTTTAAAACACGGGTTCCTGAAGACCACAGCAGGCAAATCACCAGAACCTGTCAACAAGGAACCCAAAGGATCCACTTCTACAAATGAGCCAGTCATTGTGACAGGCTTGAAAACACATGAGACTGCCACAGGACAACTGCCAGCCGTGAGCTGGCAATACCCGCGTGCGATGTTTTAGGCTGTGTTAGCCAATGAAGACAACGGGAGGGCTGCAGAGAGAGATGCCTCCACTATTAGCAATACATAATGCTCTTGCCAAAGACCCAAGATCATTTCCCAGCCCCACTCAGTGACTTACAACCATCCATGACTCCACTTCCAGAGGATCCAGTGACTGTTCCTGACCTCCATAGACGCTGTTTGCACAAACACAAACCTGCACTCAGACACACAGTTCAAAGATTGAAAACAGAGTTTAAGAGATAATTTTGCCAACAGAAATCCTCATGTCTGCTATTCAATGAAATGAAATAGTGAAGCTCTTTCTA
Source organism: Ellobius talpinus (assembly GCA_001685095.1). Taxonomy (NCBI): domain Eukaryota; kingdom Metazoa; phylum Chordata; class Mammalia; order Rodentia; family Cricetidae; genus Ellobius; species Ellobius talpinus. The sequence goes on along the minus strand of LOJH01001002.1, from coordinate 44,626 downwards.
GTGATATTATATATTTTCACATTTTATTCTATTGGACTCTCTCAGCAACTATGTACTAGATAAGTTGAATAATTATATTAGTACACTTTTCTCAATAAAGAACTGAGGTTCAGAATATGTCCAGTTTGCTGAATGCCACATAGACAGTAAGGTGCCAAGCAACGCTTGTAGCTGGATTTCAGAGCCTGCTCCAAAAGTGTGCAAGGGGGTTGTTAAAGGTCAAAGCCAATCATCAAGAAAGACTATGTGATGGAAGCAGAGAATAACATTCTAACTTCAAGTAAATGACCTACTGGGTGAAAAGTTTCAGACCTAGAAGAGTCCTGGATCTATCCCCACATAAAGGGAGCTGGGTCTGGAAAGAAGAATAAGAGAGAAGGTTCTGCTTCTGCATGATCATGCCAGGATGCTCAGACAACTGGAGCAGAAAATTTATTTCAGACCCTTAGTAAAAACTACACAGACAGGTAAATCTCTCATGCTAGTGTCTGAGGGCAATCAGAGGCCTTGACATCATGATGGATGAGCATGGAAAAGAAGGTGGGCAGACATAGGTACTATGTAGATCCATCCCACACCCACAACCATGCATCAAAACTGTCCTTATGAGGCACAGAGAGGCCTTACAATATAATCTTATGCTTAGGAAATTAATTCAGAACCACACATCAGCAACAAGGACAAGAAAAGAAAAAAATGTTTCTAGCATTTAGAATACTTAACTTCACAGCTAGTGGCATTTCATGAGAATCATCATTGTCACCTTGAACCTTACAGGAAAGCTGAAGAAAACAAAGGGATGGTTTGAGTAAACAAATCTCTCAAAGGATGCTTTTAACCAAAAGGAGAGCTTGTAGACATATCTTAAGTTATAACTTATTTTTTCACTCTGCATGCATAGTCCCTTAATAACATAGGTAAGTGAGGCAGGATGCAATAATGATGTTTTACAACCAGTATTCTTTGGGTAAGAAATTTCAATAGAAATGAGCAAATGAATAAACGGAAAATCTCTAACACTGAGACTGAAAACGCACCGCTGAGTGCTGTGTGATTCAAGTTCCCCAAATGACTCTTGTTGGGGTCCAGGGTGCACTAGCTGTGTAAACATAAGCGAGCCTATGATAACACCCAAAGCTCCAAGAGGAATGACAGCAGTGGAAGAGATGGGCTAGTCAAGCATGAAATTGATTTTATAATAACAAATATCTGTTGCTGTCCAAGTGCTAAGTAAATAATTCTGAAGCAGGGGGTAAAGATAATAAAAACAAAATCATTAACTGCTGCTCCTAAATCAAAAAACATAAAGAAACCTATTGTCATGTTGACCCTGAAGCCTGTTTGACGGCTAATTAAAGCAATTATTTTCATCTTGACAAAGTCCTTAATCATAGGGTATGCCGTCAACACAGTCGGTTCATAGCCTTCTTCAGAATAAGTTTCCACTATTCTTCTCCCCAAAATTTATTGTATGAAACATGGTTCTCAGGCAATACAGAAGGGGAGACTCAGAGACCAACCCAGGCTAGAGCCTACATTAGAATCATAGACCTCAACAGGTCTTGGAAGACCTTGAAAGAGAGGCTTACATGGATATCAAAGAACTTTGTGTTTTGCTGTTTAGTTTGTTTGTAAGAACTATGTTGATTGTGGGTTATGGTCATTTTATCATTTGCATCTCCACAGTTCAATGAGGTTGATTAGACTATAGTCCTACCAAGAGCAACTTTTCTGGTATGTCCAGGTGGGTCAGTTACTTTAGTACATTTCTGGACTCCACACCTAATTTTTCAGGAACATATTTACAAGATCCAAGAATTGTATCCAAAATGAATCAGAGAAGTACCATAGAGGGAAAACCCTCAATGACTTCTTTCCCGCGTGTGATCAGAAATATCAGGGGAGCACTGTACTCATGGTGTCTACCACATCCATGGACGCATGAGAGCTACGCTTTGCCTTTTATCGTAGCACCCTGTTCTCCTTATCTTTATCTTGAAGAATTGTTTTATTTTTGCATGTGTATCTGGTATATGTATGCCGCAAGTGTGGGTCCTTGTGGAGTTCAGAGGAAGGTGTCAGACCCCTGGAACTAGAGTTACCAGCAGTTCTGAGCCACCAGAAGGGAGTTCAGAGAATTAGACTCATTTTCTCTGGAAGGTCATCAAGTGCTCTGAACAAGTGAACCATCTCTCTGGGCCCAGTTCTTTCCTGAAGCTTTTCTTTCACCTGCATCTAAGGAGAAAATCAGCTGCAGCAATCACAACCCTAATTCTAGGAAGTTGGAGAGATTAATATGAAAGTCTAAGTGACCACATATCCCTGTAAATCCAGGACAGCACTGGTTTAAATCTGTTGTTTTGCCCCTCTTATGCCTTAAAAGTGCTTTGATTTGAACGAACAAGCATATGATCACTGTATCTACTTAACCATGATGGGGGATCCAGACTAAAGGAACAACTGCAGACGGGCTTTTCTTTGTGCCACCGGCTCACAAAAACCAACATGGAGACTTATAATCAATTATAAATGTTTGGCCTTAGATAGTTAATTAGTTCTTAACTAATTCTTATAACTTAAATTAACCCATACTGTTAAACTACATTCTGACATGTAGGTCATTACCTCCTCTTTCCATATGGCTCATGCTGCTTCCTCCATGTCTGATTGGTAACCCTGACTTTCTTCTTCCCAAAGACCTCCCTGTCCCCCGAAGTCCTGCCTAACCTCTTCCTGCATAGCCATTGCCCATTGGGCTCTTTAGTAAATGAATTAAATCAGTGACACATTTTCACTCAATGCAAAGGAATATTCTGCAACAAGCAACACCATTGGGTCATTGCTATTTAGTGTAGTCAGGTGAAAACAGAGTTCTGGTGTCAGGTGCTCCAGAGTAGAATCATCATTCCTATCAATAACTCATTGGCCACAGCCTATCACAGGCCTGTGTTATTGCTGGGCATTTGGGAAAAACTATCTCACCTTGAGTTGTTTGGTGACAAGCACTGGTGACTTAAATCTGTCTCCTCTGAATTGTAGCTTTCCAACTCATAAAACCATCAATCATATGCATCCTATGTAAAAACGATATTGTCTGGACCCTTAGATTTGATCTTATTAGTTTTTAACTTGTGTGTCTGCTTCCTAAATTTAGTGCTTTGATCCATATGCTGCATGACTTCACTCAGCATTCCTCAGATGTCTGTTAAATGGAGTGGCAACTCTGTGAGGATAACACTATGCAAAGGACACAGTGCCCATTCCCAGACACTCACAGCACTTCTTAGTATTCTTTGGGGTATCTTTCGGTTCACTATAGCAGTAATTTACTGAATGATTCCTTCTAGAACTTCCAAAGCTAATATCCCCAAGGTATGGTTCACTCACTTGGTAAGACATACTAAAGAAAATCTCTATGCAAATTTAATATAGCTTATCCTTCTAATTTAATTTTAACTATACATCTTATAATCTTTTTCAGTTAAAACTCTGGTCCTAATTAAATAAGCATAATACATAAAACCATATATAAACCACTGGCAATGAACCTTACATATTTTACAATGAATTTACTTTTATAGCATAGCTACTAAAATATCCTCTCCTAACCAGAATTTCCAGTCTACTACCGGACCACCCAGAAATTAACCTTCCTTGTTCAGACTTAAACTGGAAGTACATCAATATATTCCTGCTCCTGAAACTTAATCTCTACAAAAGAAGGAAGCAGAAGTAAAGTACAGATGGAAATGTAGAGCCAGCAGCAGAGCTGAAACTTGGAATGCATTTTCTCATAGAATATTCCAGAAGGTGGTAAGCTATTACATTATTATTGCCATATTTCAGCAACACTGTGAGCTAAATGGCTTTTTATGGACTACTCTAGAGACCACACTGCCATTTATATCATTGTTATTAGGCAGAAATATGCTTTAAATTCTAAGAAACAAGTTACATATTAGCTTTCAGAATATGATTTCTTAAGTCAGGCTTATCTGCATGCTACAGGTATGAGGTCAGGATGATTAGTGAGCTGTTCAATAAACCCTTTCCTGGTGAGGCCGTAACTCTTCATCACGGCTGTTTCAGATTCTCAGCACCTTGTCTACAGCCATTCAACCAATGTGTACTAAACACTTCATCTCAAGGTAGTATCCTAGGTGATCATATTAAGTGATTAAGCAAGAAAGCACCTGTGCCTGTCATTAGAATGATAACATGTCTGTCCTCTCACAGATTCTCTAAATACAAACAGAACCTTGAATCCACAGGTTTTATAATGAACTGCCAACATTTATGCTGGGTTATTTATAATTATATAGGGTATTATTATTGCCATTTATTACCTTCCAGAAAAGAAAGTAAGACACACACATGCACATACACACACATAAACACACACACATACACACACACACACTTGGAACACAGGACTTGGAGAAACAACCTAGATCTGAACTAGAAGGCTCCCATCTCAGAATTAGCTCTCATAGTATTGGAAAGAGCCATGAAAGCTGCCAAGGGAGAAAAGAAATCTACAGTCCTTTCCAGCCATAATGCAATGAACTACAGAAATGACCATAACTGCAAGGTATTCCAGTAGGGGCAATAGTGGCATTTACATCCTGATGGTAAGCAGAGTCTATTTAATTGCACTGAAGGCCCACTCAATAGAAGGGAATTCATCACAGCCACTGTAAGTTTATAGTGTAAGCCAACTACTCATGGCTGGCAAGGCAATGGAACCAGGAGGAGAACCTACTACTGGCAATTTCTTAAACCAGTTTACTTCCTAACTGCATTCTATCTACTTATCCTTGTACCCACAGCTAAGTGTAGCTCTCACCTGTAAATGGAAATTTCTGTTTCATCCAGCCCTGCGGCCATTCAGTCCCAAAGAAACACACAGAGGATTATATTAATTATAAACTGTTTGGCCTGTTAGCTCAGGCTTATTTTTAACTGACCCTATAACTTTAATTAAGTCATAATTCTTGTCTTTGTTTAGCCATGTGGCTTGTTACCTTTTCTCAGTGAGGCACCCTCCTCTTCCTTCTCTGTATCTGGCTGGTGAATGACTCTCTGCCTTTCCTCTTCCCAGAATTCTCTTATTGTTCACCTGGCTTATACTTCCTGCCTGGCTACTGGCCAATCAGTGTTTTACTAAACTAATATGAGTGTCAAATCTTTACAGTGTACAAGAGTATTATCACACAGCACTCAGCCCCATCAAAGAAGTTTTGCTGCAGATGAAACCAATTACAGGAAGCCCAAAGCGATGCATAGAACAACTGAGACTTGATTTCCTATCCTCAGCGACTACATTTACAACGCAACACCCTACACCTCAGGTTGAGTAAATGTTTCAGACGAGGAAGTGGGAAGTTGTAAAAGCCAGAGTACCAGATGTCTGCTCTGGCAATTTCTTAAACCAGACATCTCTTTTTTAAAGTGGAGGGGTAGGGAAGAGCAGGCTGACCTGGGAGGGATGGCAATGAATATGATCTAAGTATGGGCATGGCCTCAAAGAATGGTAGGAATGTTATATGTCTAAAAGAATAAAGAGAATTTTTCTCTAAACTTTCGGGGATTAATGTTGACAGAGGTTTCTGTCTTGCCCAGTTCTGCAACCGTTCAGTCCAAAAGAAACACACAGAGGTCTACATTAATTATAAACTGGTTAGTCTATTACCTCAGGCTTCTTATTAACTAATTCTTACATCTTATATTAGCCCATAATTTTTGTCTGTGTTGGCCATGTGGCTTGGTACCTTATAACAGGGAGGCATTCTCATCTTGCTTCCTGGGTGATGACTGCAGACTGAATCTTTCCTCTTCCCAGAATTCTCCTGTTCTAGTTGTTCCGCCTATACTTCCTGCCTGGCTACTGGCCAACCAGCATTTTATTAAAATACAATTGAAAGGGAACAAACCATTGTCCCACAGCAGGTTAGGACACAGATCTGTGGTGGAGCATTTGTCTAAAGTGTGTGAGAACTGGGGTTTGATCCCTAGAATCACAGTGAACAAAAATTATTACAGAAATCCTTTCTGACATTTCCTCAGTTGTCACCACATTATTAGTTACTGGATACAGATGTGCCATATTCTCAGGCTACACAAAACTAAAAATGCTGAATTGAAATGGTATAATTTAATTATCCCATATATAGTATCTATATTATATATAGTGACATAAAAACCTGAAGGGATAAAACCACACACACA
>LOJH01001002.1:20277-38356 GCA_001685095.1 Ellobius talpinus | reverse complement strand
AGAGAGAGAGAGAGAGAGATCACATCCTTCAATGTTGGCAATTACGTAGATGGGCCCCCAAGAGAATCTCTGCCTTTGTTGCAAGGCAACACTGGCTGATAAAGAGAAAGAGTAGAAATAAAAGTATCCCATGAAGCACATTTGACTTTAGAGCTTGAATGATTTGATAACTATCATACTATTCATTTAATACATAAAGCTATTGTAACTTATCATTATTACTCTATCCCCAAACAATAGCCCACAGTTTGCTGAGTGTTCATGCTGTTAAATGTGCCCACAAATCAAGAGTCAGAGTAAAATCAGAGAGGCTAAAAAGTTATGAAAAGGTTTGTGATTTTAGGGCTTATTATATTCATGTGTTATTTTCACATTATTTGTTGTATATACAGGTATATTTAAAAATAAAACTCCACTACCCTTGTGCTAATTTTATGAAATATTAGAAAACACATTATAATTTATTACAATAGAAAATTAATGTTGAATTATATGAGTTCTGAAAAACACAAGGTCTTCATAAACCTAGTCACATAAAATGTGACTCCTCTTGCTTAAAACTGAGAAGCATCTGGTTGTAAACACAGACACAAGGAATGTGGAAACACTGGGATCCTTTACGTGGGGTGTGCATCCTGCTTTTCCTAAATGCATATGATTTAAGCACTCTAGAATAGGGACGTGACATTTCTTTTCATTAACTAGCACCACAACGGAACTGACATCATAATGGCAGGAATTGTGGGATCAGAAGAGCATTGTCTTTAGGGTTGGCTAGGCTTTTGATCTCCTCAGCTCTCCCAATGGTCTGATAAGTGAGACACTTCCACACCCATGATCATCAAAGTTTTGACATGAAATAAGAGGATGCGCAGGTTGATCAGATGCCATGGCAGTGTAGTAACTGCCTTTACCATGGAAAATTCATCATGCAGATCCACTAGGGTGCAGTGAGCCCGAAGCTAACCCTTCTGCTGCAGTCAGCCACCTTGTTACTTGAGGGATCATTCTGGTGGGCCGGTTGGCTTCTAGCTTTCTGCGCACAATCCCTGCCTCCTAGCAAGACTCTAAGGAAAGAGGCCACTGACAATCAAGCTATGACTTCAGTTCCTTGGACATTTTTATGGCCTGAATACTCAGAATCTGTTCCATAAACAACTTTCTTATGAGCCAAAGGTAGTCAATATCCAGCAAAGATGATGTATCTTCCCTTCCTCCTCTACGTACAACAAACCTGTTTTCTTCAGCCTAACACAATTTCTCATCCTAGTCACAAACACCCTATAAACTTTATAGCATGGTACGCTCCTCATAAAGTCAGCACTATACTTTTAAATGAACAAACCAGTTTATATAAGCATAAAGGGAATTAAAAGAAGCAAGCTAATAGCTCACTATAGAATTAAGAGCAACTACATGGTATTTCATGGCACAGGGCTTTGAAATCCTAACACAGATTTTATCAGCATAAATGATATTCAAGCAGGAGAAAAGGTTTTTCTCTTTTCCCACTGAGGAAAAGCAAAGAAAGCAGTTTCAGATGGAACTAGGGATCAATTACAAGGGAAGGGAATATTGCACATCCTCTCTTCCATGTCAAGCCTCTTCAAAAGTCACTCTGACTGGAGCAGTGATTCCTCGAGGATAGAAATAAGAGGGCAGAATGCAGGGGGAGTAAAATAATAGATAATAGGTATCAAAACACAATTAAAGGCGATAAGTTTTGCTGTTCTAGTTTTATTCTAGATATCTTAGCGTAACCTGCTATACATTTTTTTGAGAAACAAGAAGAGAAGTTCAAAGGCTCCAGATATAAAGTAAGAAAAAGGAGGGGAAGTACTAATTATCCTGATTGGATCTGTATATCATGTGCACATAAGCAAATATTTCATTATAATCCAGAAGTATGAATAACCAAAATACTCATGAGTATGAAACTTAAAATCATAGTTAAAGATTTAGAATCTGTCTACGGAATTAAATGAAGACATAAAATATCACTTCCGGTTTTATACAGATATATACGAGGTGAGAGACGCCAATCTCTCAGACATAGTCAGAATATATATTTCTGCACTGCCAGACTGATGCCTCCCCTTGAGGAGGGTTCTATATTTATTATGTCCAGTTTTGATTTATCAGTAACAGAAGTGTGTTTGGCATATAAAGCATTTATTGAATGGGCACTCAATAAGTGTTTGTTGAGAGAATGAATTTCTAATGAAAATCTAAAGTCAAGTATGTTAGAGTACATTCATCTTGGCTAATGCTAACAGTCACTGAAGGCAGCAGGATCCCAGAAACTCGTAGGAGCCAGATAGGAAGAGCAAGGGGATTCATGGGAGCATAAAAGTGGAAAGAGTACCACGAGAATAATTATGATCAAAAAACATGCATGAAATGTCATAATGAAATGCATTATTATCTATAATATATTCTAATAAAATATTAAATAAAATAAATTTCAGTTACAAAATTTCAAAAAAGAACTATCAAAGGGTATGCACATAGTCAAATTGGGAATGAATACAAACTTGACATTTGGGTCTCTGGGTCTGATGTCTGATCAGTTAGGGTGCCATGGTAAATGGTCACCCTTTAGATGAAAAAATGAACAACACGTGAACGGAATATAAATGAATATTGAAGACATCATTTAAAAAGGAAAATTTATCTGCAACTGTTAAAGAAAACCTCCAGCGTTTTTATAAAAGCTGAGTTCTGGAGCCCTGTCTTAATTTATATATCGATAATATCACCCCTATGCTCAGGGATCATTGTGGAAGAGAAGGGAAGACTGTAAGAATTAGGAAGTTTATTGCAAGATTATGTCTCCCAGAAATGTGAGAGAAGGTACCTCCATAAAGTCTCACCAACACGTCTATCTAGACATGAAGTGAATAAGGGCAGCTCTAAGGTTATGAGGTCTCAACCTCAGAATGCTGCAGTCAACTCAGGAATTCCAAGGATGGAGAATGGTCTTTTCCAGGGCTGAGCATGCCAGTTGGTTACCCCATACCAAGCAGTCAGCCCTAAAAATAAACCAAGCAGGTTGTATTATATATTTAGTTATTTATCAACAATTAAAGTAAAAGAAGGCCAGGCATATGAAAAAAGGTGAATATGGGGTACAAAGGTGGGCTTGAAGACAAGGGGAGGGGAAATTATAAAATATTTAAAGGAAATATTAATTTTCACTTTCTCATTGTCACTTAACTATTGTACAGATCAGTAAACGATCATCACAGAGAGAAAGTCACTATTTATTGTCCTACCTGCATTCTTCCCAAGGTGACCAGAGAAGCCTGCTACTTCCGCTCCCGTTCTCCTGGCGAGGGGTTTCTCAGAGTCTGGACCATACTCTTGGGATGTGAGGCAGAGAGACTTGTGCTCACCAAATTAGAGAACACAAAAGTTTCCGAGACTTGGAAGGACGTTTCCTGCAGACCATCAGATGAATCAACTGACCGAGTATTCTGAGCCCCAGCCATCAGCTGCAGAGTCACGCAAACAGAAAACACCTGCATCCTCACTGGCTAAGTCTCCATGGCCAGAGCCCTTGAGTAGAGAGTACAGGTTATTTCACAGGGCCTACTCCTGCTAGTAGGGCTTGTCACTTTACAGATAAGGAGAAAATGACTTATCAAAATGTCTGTTGTCCCTCTGCTATAAGGAATTCCAACCCAGATACACTTTTCGATCCTTCTTTACAGACTCCTTCTACTACCCTGAGCTTGTTATGTGCTGGATGGTATTGAGTGCGATAACCCCTTCATTTATGATCCATATGAGGGTAGATTCGGTCACAGGAATGAGCCTGGGTGAAAGAGGAGGAAATGACGTCATGTTTCTGTCCGGAGTCATCCCGCAGGTCTAGCAGATGTGAAAGTTTGTCTTAATCCCATAACGCTCTGTCCAAAAAAGCTTGATTTTTGTTTGAGCCAGACTGTGTCTGCTGTTCTTAAAATTCCTAAATAGGAACTTTCATGGTTTTTTTTTTTGCAGTGCAAAAATAGCTGGTGTATTTCAGGGGATGTTAAGTGAATCAGAGTCAACAACATATTAATTAAACTGAGGTAGCTTAAAGAAAGTCGGTTTCTATTGAGAATGTCCAAGAAGAGCAAATAGCACTTTGCAAGGGGACTGATAGGGGTGTGAGCAGGTTGGATGCTAAGACCTCAATTTTCTACACAATATCACAATGTCATTCCATATTTATATAATGGCTTTAGAGTGAGAATTTCATGCGAGGAGGTTATTAGCTGGTGAACTTCTCAGTTAATAGTAGGAAATGTCAATTTCCACTTATTATTTCTTAATTAGAACTTTTTTACTGTTGTTTTCAAACTTCAGCATTTTGAAATGTCAACTTTCAATACTTGCAAATAATTTTTAAAAATCCATGCAAAGTCTTCCCCTTTTGCCTTTGAGACAACCCAGGGTGACAGTGGGCTGCTTTGGAGAACTAGAAAATCTCTCACTTACTCAGAGTTCATTCTCCTGAACTACAAAATAAATCTGGGAGATGAGGTAAGAAATGACTTGAATTAAGAGCTACCGAGGTTTGAGCTCAGAATGGATCCGTTTGTGTTCTATTTGCAGCCCTTCATGAGAGGCAGGCTTCACGTCATAGGCAGGACATCTTTAAAGAGACCAAGTTGTTCAGTATTTGGCAACAGAAATAGAAGCAATTTTCCACGGCCACTGGGCTGTGTGAATCACCTCCCCAGTGTGGGCAAGCAGGGCCAGCCAAAACACTTTCCTACAATTCTAAGGTCTTCTTTCTGTGGTGCAGAAAAAGCAGGCACTCCACTCCAAATCACCTGGAGCATCCTCTGACAATGCTGCCCTGTGAGGGCAGAAGGCTCATTTCCTCTGCCGGCCTCTACTCTGTGAGGAGTGGGAGGAGTGGGGACAGTCCACTCCTGGCATTGCTGGTACACCTTTTACATTGGCTGAGTTAGATCAAGGATTCAGAGCGACACCTGAAAAATGTGAAAGATGTATTTTTTTTTGAGACAGGGTTTTTCTATAGCTTTAGACGTTATCCTGGAACTCACTTTGTAGGCCAGGCTGGCCTTGAACACACAGAGGTCTGCCTGCCTCTGCCTCCCTGAGGGCTGGAGTTAAAGGTGTGCACCACCTGACTGGAAGATGTATTTTTGACATCCTTCTGATAAAAAAACGACATTACCTAATAATACAGCAAATTTAATAATTTTAGACATGGGTTTATCTCAGAAATGGTCACTCTAGTATACCCAAATGACTACCAAGGTTAAACCATGGGGACTCTCCAATATTCTCATACAGCTAGGGTGGGGTGAATGAGACATATTCTACCATTACACCTGGCTTCATAGCCAATGAGACAGAGTAGTAGGTGATCACACAGCACAGTATAGCAGGATCCGTCCTGACCAAATGCATGGCTACCATCACAACGAATTTTCTGGCTCTTCAGTACTTGGAGATTCTTATTCTAAAAATCTGTTTCTCCTACAAATTCATTTATCAGGAAACATTATAAATTGTTATGAAAAATTCATGTTTGGGCCCTGATCTGTGCTGTTCTATTCTCTTACAGACCTGTCTTTTGTAAGGAAACACACATTAAAAACTCAAATATTGGCTACTTACACACACTTTAAATCTGTACTACCTCTCTTATGACTTACAAAATGTTAAAAACTATTCACCACAGACATAAAAAAATTCTCATTTTTTTAAAATGTTATTTTGCATTTTTAAGATAATTTTCCATCCAAACTATACTAACTTTTTTTTTTAAGAGAGTTGGAACTAGAAAGGCATTTACGGACATCAATACTTTCTACCAAAGGCTAGTATTCTAATTGCAATAAATATTTCAAGAGTCATTTAGTTTTTCATTCATTATATTAATGTGGGTATTTATAGCCATTTCTCTTTCCTCTGTGAAAGTGGGGTCAACTCCAGGGAATAGAATGAGAAAATCTACATGATTCATTCTCAGCTTGGGGTCCTTGGACTCTCACAGGGATGAGTGGCAGGACTCAGAGAACTCATTAATTGGAATGAGAAAAAATATTACATCTTTATTTTCTCTGTCTTCTTTGGAAGTTTACCATTCCTTTGGAACACGAATGTAAGCCACACGTTATCATAGTGTTAGCCAATCTTGTGACATGAAGATACACACGTTCCTTTGTATGTTGTATTAATTTATAACAGCTATCTCTCAATTCTAATTATACTCATCATCACTTCAAAAATCACAGCACTGAAGATATCCACCCCATATTACATTTTTTGTTTCATACATCTTGCAAAACAGGATCCTTGCAAGATGGTTTCTTTTGAAATCCGGCGTGTCTTACTTCATGTCTTCAAAACAGTCTAAAAATTTATCAACAGCCTTCTATGGACAAAACAAAGTCATCCAAGTGCAGAGCTGGCTAAGAATCAGTTAGACACTGCTACTACAGCATAAAAAAGTATGGGAAGATGTACAAAGTAAAAAGTTTCTATCCACAGATGTCCAAATAATTATTATGTGCCCAGCTAAAGCTAACTGAACATTTCAATTCCCATTCGTTCTACCTGTCCTTAGAGGTATCTGATCTTCAGAATTGAGGAAGGAGGATGCCTACAGACTCTCTGGTTGATATATGTACAAGTTGATGGATTGAATAAAGACTGCAATGTCCTCCAGAGGCCCATGTGTTAGAAGGTGGGTCCCTCCATATAAAACCGACAAAAGATTGTGGAACATTCCAGACGTGTTACATTATAGAAGGAAGACGACTGGATCGTGAAGGATGTGCCCTGGAGGACAATATTGAAATCCTCGGTGTCATCCTCTCTGTCTCCAAAGCTCTGACTCACCTTAAGGTGAGTATGCCTTCAACACCGCATGCTTCCCAGTATGATGTACTGTGCAGCCACAGACCCAACACAACAGGACAGAGTGACCATGGACAATAATTTCTGAATTCTCTGGATCTGTGAGTCAAAGCAAACCCATTTATGAATTGGTTATCATGGGTGGTCCTGGTTAGGGTTACTATTGCTATGATGAAGAACCATCACCAAAGCAACCTGGGAAGGAAGGCGTTTGTTTGTATTACACTTCCATATCACTGTTCATCACCAAAGGAAATCAGTACAGACACTCAAGGACAGGAACCTGAAGGCAGAAGCTGACGCAGAGGCCATGGAGAAGTGCTGCTTACTGTCTTGCTCCTCATAGTTTGCTCAGTCTACTTTCTTATAAAACCCACCACCAGCCTAGGAATGGCAATCATGGGTTGGGTTCTCTTCCATCAATTACTAATTAAGAAAATCTCCAACAGGCTTGCCTATACTCCAATCTTATGGAGACAGTTTCTCAATTGAGGCTCACTCCTCTCTGATGACTCTACCATTGTGTCAAGGTGACATAAAAGTAGCCAGCACATGGGTACTTTGTCACAGTGATGGAAAACTAATACATCAAGAGTCAGCTGTGGTGAACTCAGAGTGAGTTGATGGCTATGTTCCTCATAGTATTTCTGCTAATATTTTCTTTTATATGCTTTCGCCTCTTAATAACTACCTTTTCCCTCTCACCTTCTTGTTAGAACCATAGTTATTGGTTCTTCTCTACTTCCTGGGGAAGAAGACAGCACATGGTGGAACACTTGACATTTTGTATCTGAAGCACGCATCAATGGCAGCTGTGATCCACCATTTTGATAACCTTCATCCTTCCGAGATAAATCTTCTCATTGTCATGGTAATGTGTACTTACCTTCTACAAGGATTCTAAGATGCCAGGGTTCTTTCACAAAGTCAGCTGATTCTTCTCCCAGCTTCTTCACCCAGACACTTGATGAAGATGACCCATGAGCGTGAGTGACCACGGCTTTCTAAGGAACTGACCGGGCAGGGCTGAAATGGATTATTCTAGGATCATCACATATGTCATCTTCATGTTTCAGTGCTCAAAACTGAAAGCATGGGAACCATGTTTCCCACAGAGCCAGGGTCTCCACATATTTCCGTTATCACATCACAACCAAGCTTTGCAGGAGAGGTTGTAAAAGACTCCCCCTGCTCGGCTGGTTCAAGCTCTTGACTTTTGAGATAAGAAAAGTAGACTTATCAGGTTGTGTGACTCCAGTGATGCTATTCCACAACTGGAGCAGAGGAAAACAAGTTTCTGTCTGTCTTTGGAATTGTACGTGGCCATATCTGGGCGCAGAACTTTAAAACCACCAAACACATTTTCTCACACATGCAGTGCGGAAAGCAAATCTATCATCAAGGATATTTACAAACACGAAAAAGTCAGTCAGGGGTGAGGGCTGTTTACTCTGGACACCAAGCCTTGTGCACATGTGGGCACAAACCCAGAGCTGTCCAGGTAAGCACAAATGATCGTGGGCCCCCCTCTCCCTGGGTTATTGCACATGAGGGCCTTTTCTCTACTGCTTTTACTTGTTTGACTTAGGTTAGATATCTCTTTTTGGAGCTTTCCCCACTTCTGAGTATGTTTATATAATTCACTCTTTATAATAATATATATATAACAATATCTTCTCTTCCTAGTTTATAAACACCTATAGCAAAGAGAGTTGCCTTTTTCATTTCTATTTCTCGAGTTCTTGACATAGCAATTGACAGATTACAGGTAATTGCTAATGATAAATGAATGGATTTAGTTAGCCTGTGATGTGGGATTTCCCTCTGTATGCTGTGATTACCATTAATGAATAAAGAAACTGCTTTGGGCCTATAGCAGAGCTATAGGGGAACAGAGCTAGGCATGGAAAACTAAACAGAATGCTGAGAGAAAGGAGTCAGAGTGAGAGAGAAGTGATGGAGCTGCTGGAGACAGACACTGGGAATGTTAGCCAGTAAAGCCACTGTCACATGGCAATGCACAGATGAACAGAAATGGGTTAAATTAATATGTAAGAGATTAGCCAATAAGAAGCTAGAGCTAANTTTGGGCCTATAGCAGAGCTATAGGGGAACAGAGCTAGGCATGGAAAACTAAACAGAATGCTGAGAGAAAGGAGTCAGAGTGAGAGAGAAGTGATGGAGCTGCTGGAGACAGACACTGGGAATGTTAGCCAGTAAAGCCACTGTCACATGGCAATGCACAGATGAACAGAAATGGGTTAAATTAATATGTAAGAGATTAGCCAATAAGAAGCTAGAGCTAATGGGCCAAGCAGTGATTTAATTAATTCAGTTTCTGTGTTATTATTTTGGGTCAAAGCTAACCGGGCAGCCGGGAACCAACAATGTTAGAGAATACAAATAAAATCATGATTTTTCTGATGAAGAAATAATCTAGAAGCTAGAGAGACAGTTCAGTCACTAAAATACTTGTCTTTTAAGCATGAGCACACAAGTCCTATCATCAGCATCCATGTAAAAAGCCAGGCATGGTGGTGTGTATTTGTAATTCCAGTGCTGGGAAAGCAGACACAAGTTAATCCCTGGGGCTTTCTGGTCAACCAGCCTATTCTAATAGACAAGCCCCAAGCCCCAGGAAAAGACCTTGTCTCAAAAATAACATAGATGTATCTTAAGAAATAGCCCCGAATGTTGATTTCTGATCTCCACATGCACAAGCACAGTCATGCACATATAACCCCCTCAACATACATATGTACCTGCAACATACACAACAGCACTTACACACAAAAGAAAGGAAAGAGTAATGTAAATAATCTGGTGAGTGCCTGGGACATGGGAGGCAACTGTGCTCTGGGTGGACTGAGCGGTCTTTCTCTATTCTTATGCCAACAGTGTGAGGTGAGATAGACTGGCATCACCTCACTAATTACTGAGGGTCATGAAATATGTACCACAGTAAAATTGAAATATAATCCTTCCTAATTCCAACTACAGCCCTTTCTTCTACGTCCTCTGTTTTCCTAAGGTTTAAGCTTCTTCATGTTTTTCCTTTCTTCTCTGGACATCCATCGGGAGACCTGGAAAGCAGATAACACAGTGACCTTGCTCGGATCACTCTGTGACAGTGATTCTGAGGCCATTCTCTCCAGGATTTGGAAGCAGTCATTACTGCATGCTGTACTGTCAGGTCCACAAATGTTTCTATTTTCCTGCTTCATTCAGAGAACTCAACAATAGACACACTAAATTCCCTATGGTCTCATCAGACTTCAATAAGAAGAAAAGAAACAACTATCATTTCAAAACTCAGAGGTCTAGAAACTGAACCCACTGTGTTTAACAAATAAAAGTGAATTGCAAAAAGAAATCTAATGGAATTCATATTTCATGGCAATGATTAAAATATTGATGATTATGGTGACAAAATTAACAATGAAAATGTTCACAGCAGAAACCCTGCAAAATTCAATGGCTCCAAATAATAAAACAAAGGGAATCTTACATCTTTCTCTCGAATACATTATCCTCAAAAAGTCCCAGCCTAGGGACAGAGATTTCCATCTCACAGTCTCCTGTGAAGGGGTTTCCTGCTGTTCTGCTACTAATACCCTGTTGCCATCCATAGCCTTTCCTTTTCTTTAGCCTTTTCCTTTATTCCCAGATTTATGTGAGTGAGCACTTTGTGCTTCTAGTACCTGATCACACATAGAAATTTCATTTGCATTTTAACTTACAAATATTTATATAGTTCCTACTATGATTCCATGTGTGCTGTTACAAGCATTTAGCAAGCAGCCATTCAAGCCCACCCAGAAAACTACAAATGACGAAATACTCTTATTCACATATTTTTGTTTTATTCGCACCTAATAATTGAACATATTGATGGTGTTAAATGGAATGTTTTTTACATACGTTATATTGTGCAAAAGTCAAACCAAGATGTCAGTGTGTCTATTTCCTTAAGCACTGCTCGTTTCTTTGCTGTGAAAAGTTTCAAAATTCTATCTTTGAGCAATTGGAAATACACAAAAGCATTGTTGTTAGGTATAGTCACCCTAATAATCAATATTCCAATATGATCAATGGTCACAAAATTGCTAAGTATACAGAACAAGATTCCAAACCCAATCACTTTATAATAGTCTCTGTTCTAACCTCCAGACATGCTTCTTACATAAAAACTCTAACCTACTTTACTGTGGAGTGTGCTGTTGAAAATCTGCAAATGGTCTTTGTATACTTTAAATCGCAGAGTTTTATACTTCAGGTACTAAATGCTCCTATGGCTATACAATAGATGGGGAGTAAATTACTTGGAATACAAGATCAGTAGGACTTGGAAAGAGAAATTCTCCTCTTATCCCATAACCCATTAATCTAAAGGTCCTGTTACTACTGCTTAATGATGTACAATCAAGTAGCCACACTCTTGATTCAGCAAGACTCCAACTCTCCGGACAGCTACCATCCTTTGGATCAAACCCAGCCAGCATTAGAATGCACTTATCCTACCAGTTCATCTGAAACAGAGTTCTTTTGTGAAATTCTCCACCTTCAATTGAAGCAAATCCCAAATGAAACGTGTCAAACACCAGTCAGAAGATCTATTTTCTTCACTTGCCTGGGTGATTCCAGATTTCACCTGCGGTCCAGATGTAAACATCGAGACCAACGCGTTAACTACTGGTTAAGATGGTAAGATGTGTTGCACAGCAGGAAGGCTGGTACGGAAGGAAATCAGAAGGAAACCATCTCCACAGAGGAGCATGCGCTGTCCACCTAAAAATCTCTCAGCTCTTCTTTCCTGATTTATGACTTGCCATCTAAAATTCTGTTCATTTCCTTAATGCTAATGAGTTAGGGGGCCCTAAGAAGCAAACACACTTATGGACTATGGAGAACTTGCAGGGGCAGTAACAGCACCCTGATCTCCAGGTCTGCACCATCCGCCCTGGAGGAGAGAAAGGAGCAGCATGCCACCCCCACCCCCACCCACAATCAGCGCTTCACCAATCGGATACACAGCTACGTTAGCCAGCTTCTCATTATTGCAACGGGTATCTGAAATGAATTAGCATAAATGGAAGAAAGGTGTACTTTGGTCTCATGTCTTCTGAGGTTTCAGTCTATGGTTGGTTTAAGATATTGCCTTTAGGTTCGTAGTGAGGGTTGACAATGTGACAAGGGTGGCTAAGGAGGCTGTGCTCCTAAGGAAGCCTGGGAAGTGAAGGATGAACAGAGGGGCTGTGTGTCTCAGTACCCCTTCATAGGCACATTCCTAATGAACTCATTTCTACCAACTAGTCCCTGCCTCTTAAAGACTCTAAAACCTCCCAATCAGGCCCATTTGGGGTACCAAGCCATTGGAACATGGACCTTCCAGGGACATCCAATATTCCAATTACTGAGCAAACAGCTGAGTCCTTGGGGCAGCCTGTGAGGCAGAAATCAATGCCCTTGTTTTAAGAAGAAAAAAAGAATCTGAGATTCAGAGGTCACAGTTGAATTGATTGAGCAAATTAATAAATCAAACAGGGGAATTTTAGTTCTGATGTCTACTGCACTTTGGAGATGACAAAATGTGTGAATATATGCACCAAGAGACTGTCCACCTTCCAAATTACAGTCTGTGCTTCCGTTTATTATGCAGCGGAACTCCATCTAAGCTCTAGTCCCAAATGCACCGTGTCTATATCACCTGATGGAACAGCATGCCAACGACAGCCTGATGGTACTGCTGCTGTCTGTGAAGCCACTACTGGGGGGTTTGACTCCGTTGCTTCTTTCCTGATTTATGAAACATGACAAAGGACACTGAAATGACCGTGTCAACAATGGAACTAACACAGCTTAGGAGAGTCAGGCTATCATTAAACACGACCAAAGTCAGACATCACAAGCTCCTGGGAGAGGGACTAATCAGATGTGTTCCTTTATGAAGGAAATAACAATTATGTTAGAAAGGACATGAGATGATAAAGGAAAAGCGGTTAGTGTGTGAAGTTATAGAGTAAGAGCCTAAATCAGAAACGTTTTCCACGATTCTGGTGTATACACAAAGTTGGAGATCACTGGGGTTCTCTAGATAAGGATACATTTATTTTCTGACTTCTTAGCAAGAAGAAGGCTGATTCAGGGCTAGTGGGATGGCACAGTGAGTACAGGCACTTGGTGCCAAGCATGAAGACCTGGCTAATCCCTGCAATCCACAAGGTGGAAAGTGAGAAGTAAGTCTTCCACATTGTTGTTTGGGCTCCATACATGTCATAGCCTATGTACATTGCCCCAGAACATACATACACACTTGTATCCATCCACACATTCATATTCAACTAAATGTAATTTTTAATAAATATTATTACCCTGAAACTCTTTCTCATTGACTTTACTAAGCTTTTTCCTTGTATTTTCTTTAAATTCCTTTTCATCCTTTAATTTCTGTGTCCTGGGATTCATTCGGGTAATTCTCATTTTGAGACTGTGTCTCCGAGTAACATCAGAAGCTGTACCCCTAAAGTCTCACCACCATGGTCACCCAAACATGAACTAAATAAGGAATACACCAACAAGCATGCCAAGCTGGATAGAAAGGACCATGAGACTTCACCCCTACAGAAAGGACTGTAAGCCGCTGAAGAAAGCTAGGAGCAAGAGAGGTGCCCCGCCCCAGAGACAAGTACACCAATCGGTTGTCCACTGCCAAGCAGTCTTGAAAACATACATACAAGTAACATAGCATTATAGGGACTCAACAGCTTATGTTTAAGAACATAGGAATATATATATATATATACATGCATGTAATAACAATTTATGAAAACAGAGACCGTGAATTTGAAGGAGACTGGGAAGGAGTAAATAGGAGGGTTTGAAGGGAAGAAAGAGAAGGGAGAAATGTTGTAATTAAAAAAATCTCAAAAGATAAGTGAAGAGATAAAATGTTAAAGAAAGGACTGGTTTCCCCTCTATCTGGGAAAATTTCATCAGGAAACTCCCAAGTTCCATTAAAATCAGATGGTAATTTTCTTTTGAACCACCTGAAAATTGACCATAAGAAATACAAAATACTAAAGCAGGAAATTATCTTCAAAATGAATTTACATTGTGAGAATTTACTGCCTATTATAGCTCTCAGTGTATTTGACAAGGACCAGCATTGTATCATTTAGAGAATAAAAAAAGACTCCCTTACTGTACTCAGGGATGCTTTAATGTTTCTAAGCCTGTGAGATTATTTGTTCTCAGCACCTTGCTATGAATCTGTAAGCTGGTATATTTGCATGGGATTGTTGTACATTTTATAGGAAGACAGAAGATTATAAAATGATACTTAAACCATCTGCTTGTGTGGCACGCCTGTAGTGGGTGATGGACGGGGAGATCCCTTGATCCTAATTGATTGATCAATTTCTTGTGTCTGGAGACAGAGTCTGCTCAGTTCAGCCCTGGCCCAGCTGGGAGTCTGATACTGATTGACTGGTAGATAAATTTTAAGGTCTGAACCGTTAAGAACATTGACGAAAAGAAAGGGGACAATGTGTCTCTTCTAGCCCAGTTCTCAGCATTTGCTTTGACTCCTTCTTGGCAGTCATTTCTTCCGCAGCTGATACACATCATTCCTGGAGAATCCTCCCTTCCTGTTTGCTGCTATGGAGAAAGGGACACGGTCAGGAGTCCTCAACCTGCTGTCTCTTAGTTTCCAGAAAGTACATCTTCTTGTCGGGAACAGCCTGAAGCTTCTTCTTCTAACGCTTTTGATGTCTCCTTTAAGGCAAGTCTCCAGTGCTCGGCTCCTCTGAGCACTGCAGCCCTGAAGTTCCCTCTGGAGCTTGTCCTTCAGTAAGCCTTTTGTCTTCTTGCCTTAAGAACCTAACACGGCATCGGCATCGTTCTTTTGCCTGAGTGTAAAGGCGTTCTTACAGCATGAACTGTGAAGATTAGTTAAACATTATCTTGTTAAAAGGCTGGGAACAATAAGATAGGTTGCTAGGCACTCTTAAGGAGGACTGTCCACTATGTACTCATCAAAAGAAAGGATGTAATCAACTAATAAGCTCTTTGATACAATAATTATTTTCGTAACTTGCAGACATCCAGAAAACAAAGGGATGCATTCAAAGAACTGGGATTCAAAGGCAGGATTGGTTCTATCACTTTCTGCATTCACACGATGTTTGAAACATATGTTTATCTTAAAAATAAAACAATCAATAGAAAGCATTCATTTCATTTTCAGCCAGAAGTATCTCCTTTATACAAAGGCCCACTCTAAATACCAGATGTGCAAAGATGAACTAATGCGGCCCCACCACAGAAGAGATCATGATTTCAGAGAAATTGTTATATATACTATTAGAAACACTGTACTCAAAAAAGAATACTATGACCTCTGAAAGCATGAGCCAAAATACCCACCCCTTTATTCCTTTGTTTATTATCAGTATTTTACCACAGGGACAAAAAACTGGCTGATGCACAGCAAAGGTACAATTATTTTCTGAATGGTATAAGTTAAATTATTACCTATATACAAAATACATTGATGCACACACAGAGCTACAAAAACAATTTATTTATTAAATATTGTATTGTTGATATATCAGTCAAATGAAATACATGAAGGTGGAAAAATCAGTAAGTAGCATAGTAAGACATTGTCAATGTCAAAATATTCTAATACTGTTATACTCTAATAAAGTACTTCAGGTCCTGGATCTCCCTCACCTACGTGGCATACATGGTACTTATCTGTCTCAGAAGGTAACATTTACTGTTCTTGGAGGCTGCTTGCTCATTTCCTGGCCACCCGGACTCCAGAAATAATCACACAGAAATCTGTATTACTTGCAATACCGTTTGACCAATAGCTTAAGCGTATTTCTGGCTAACTCTTATATCTTAAATTAACCCATTTCTATTTATCCGTGTATCGCCACATGGCTGTGGCTTACCAGCAAAGTTCCAGGGGGCTCTAGTGGAGGCATCTTTCTCCTGCGGGTGGCTACATGACTTCCCCTGACTCCGCTGATTCTCCTATAGATCTGAGAATCCAGTCTGGCTATGTTCTGTTAAGCCATTGGCCAAATACATACAGAGGGGAGTCCCACATAAATTTACCATCTTGAGTATGAGTCAGGTGCATGCAATACACTTATATATCATCATGCTTCCTCATCTCAAACTCAAACTCTGAAATTACTAAATAGCCTCCCTCCTTTTCTGGTTCCCCTCTCTTAGGAATGCTGATCTATGTTTTGCCTCTATATACTTGACTATTTTATCTGTGTGGAATCATGTTTAAGTGGTTATTCAGTGTGTAGTATATTTCCCTATCTATAATATCCTCAAGGTTCATTATGTGCCATGCCTCAGAATGTCACTGTTTTTACAAGGCTGAAGAACATCCCAGGTGTGTATATCTTTTGTTTACACACATTATACATATGCATAACTGGATATTTGCATTATTTCTACCATGTAGCCATTATGACTACTGAGGTCATTATCTACAACTTCCACAATAAAAGAAGCCCCAGTCCCCTAAGGTGGTTGCCTGACATTCACTGGGAAGATGAAGCCTATATTTACATTTATATTTATTTATATTTATATTTATATTGCAAAGAACATAAGCACAAATGTAGCCTGAATACCTAGCACATCACTCTGTCCTTAAAAAGCCCTTTACCTTCTTCTCTCAACTCCATTTGAAATTGTAGGTGACTTTTCTGAACACTTCCTTCTCTCCATTGCCCATCTCCTCGCCTCCTCCTTCTTCATTCTTTTCTATCCACCACAGATCTGTTTGTTATGCCTTCAGAGTGACCCAGCTTCCTTTCTGACCTTATCTTTGCTTAATCTTTTCTCTCAGAGTTTCAGTTTGTGGCAGTAAATAGGACGTTCTCCTAATCACTGCCTCTATCTCCTCTCCTTGCTAAGAATCTGGGCTCTGTGGTTAGGACAGCATGCCCTGCTGGCTAAGTTATAGGAGCAGCAGTACTGGGCCACCAACTGTGGAAACTGACTAGTTGAAAGTGGAGCTGGGGATAGGAGGAAGAGAACGGGATCCAAACTACAGAGGCCTGTTTCATCTCCCCAGAGACTCCGGGGAGCAATGAGAATTGCAGAAGTCCTATGCAGACAGCAGAAAGAGGAGACCAGAGGCCAAAGGCCATCCACAAGCATGAAAAGGAAATGCGGACAGCAAAGGAAAGGACCTCAAGAAGTTTACAAAAGCCTATAGACCTACTGGGCAGTAAAAATGGCGGCGATATCTATTATGATGCCTGCCAAATATTTACTATGCATAAGTTGTCACTATAACTTTATCAGCATAGGCTACCTTATAAATTGAAGGATTTTGTGTGTGTGTGTGTGTGTGTGTGTGTGTATTTATAATAAAAACTCAAGGACCCCTTCTGTGAAGCCAATTTAAAAAATATGTTGCAAAGCAATTTTGAGGGACTAGGGTCCTGTCATCTGATATTTTCATTGCTAAATTTTAATTTAACAATTAATTAAATTAATATGTTCGTTAGGGGCCTAAACACCTCTACCATTTCTTCAAATATCAACAAAATACTTATATCCTAATATATTTATATCATGTATATATGATGACTATATATATATTCAACCAGGTTCTGAGGTATAAATTAATTCATTTTAAATGTCTAATTCATTCTAATTAATTAATTGTAAGTGATCTAATCATTAAACTTTTGATGAACTCTGGGAGGCAAGCTTGTACCCAGTGCACAGAGTCAGCTCTCACTGCACAGTACAAACAGGAATTACATCTGCCTTTTAGATGTATGAAAAATACATACTATACCATAATGTAAATAAAGAATGATACAATGTGTTAGAGATTAATTAAGGATTCCCACCTAAACTAAGAGTTTAATTGTAAGTGCTCCTAGACACTTGGCAGAAAAAAAAACTGAGAAATGAATCAAACCTTTAGCAAAGAAGCTGGTAAATAAGAGTCCAGCCTAAGTGACCCAAATAAAGAAGGTAAAGTTTACACCTGCCTCACACTGCCCTTTGCTGGAACTCAACAACAGAAGGTTGTGTTGCTGAAGTTATGAGGGTTAGCACCTGGACCCCAGTGGGCTGACAAGCTGTAAGAGGCTGCCTATCCTCAATAAGCCAATTAAAGAGACAACAGTGAAACCACAGGGGG
>LOJH01001002.1:0-20108 GCA_001685095.1 Ellobius talpinus | reverse complement strand
GCCAGGAGGTTTAGGTTAAATAGAGGAAATAACTAAGTCTTCTTGGTCAACCTATCAACATTGTGTTTGCTCAAGTCTCTCCTGCAAGACAGGCTGACAAGTTGTCAGAACTGTGTGAAATCTCTTCCCAGGAGACAAGTTCCTCCTCTGGCTTCAGCCTTTTCTTTACTCCAACATGAGACTTAGGGAGAAATGTCAATATCTTAGGGACCATTGTTTCAATAAGCAAGTAGACAACTAGACAAGTGCCTCTCCATCAGGATAGCTGCAAATATAAGCACACTGAGGACAGCAAAACTCTAATTCTGCCAGTGAGTCCAGGATCAAAGGGTCTGCAAGCTATAGGGTATTTGAATAATAACAATTTTTATAATGGACACACCAGTAGATTTTCAAAAGAAAATAAACTATAGGGAATTCAGTGATAATATTAATTATATTATAGTCTCACTATATTCTGAATAAATCCAAATGTTGGCTTCTGTGACTAAGAGATAACTATTACAGAGCTGACATGTGAGAGGCCAGTAGAAAGATTTCTTGGAAATATAACGCATTCCATGAAAATATCAGTGGCACCATACAAAATTAAGGGGGTCCTTCAAACTAACTGAGATTTTGTTATGAAACTAGAGCATATGGAAACACATTGTGTTTCTAGACCTACACAAAAGAGCAAGCTCTGTAATGATCTCATTTATTCTGTCATGTTAGAGTCATTCAAACATACACATACATATAAACACACACACACACACACACACACACACACACACACACGAAGAAAGTAGAAAAGATGAAGCCAAAGAGGGAGGGAGCAAGCAAGGGGTGGCACCATGACAGGTGTTTCTTCTATCAAGGATCCTACTAAAAAGACATACCATCAGTAAAGAAGGACAAAGATCAGGGATGGGTTCTAGCATGCAGTACAGAAGGAAGACATCCTTGTGGAAGGACTTTATATAATCTGGGGAAAAGTAAAAATATCTGATTGGTTATTCAAAATATCACTCATTCAGCCATTGAGTCATGGAATACTCTAATATTCTAATGTTCTCTAATATTCATCTGAGTTTGGATTCATCCTCACAAAACTGAATACTTTATCCCTTGCCTCCTCTGGGTTTGTTTTCAGTCACTAAGAAAAATCTATTGCCATTTTCCAGAAAGAGTCAGACAGAAATAAGTTTTTGAAGCTGTCACATCTTTTTGCACTGTCTGGGCCATAAAACTCTAAATCCTCTACCTGTGGAAATGTCTCCGTCATGAAGAGAAAGAGGAAATGTTGTGTGGTCCCTTCACTGAGGACCTGAAGGCAATTTCATCTTATATTTTCCGATCACTTAAAAAAAAAAAGCCTTACATTTGCTTGGAAGAGGGCATTCATGTTTCTTCCACATGCACCAAAAAAACAAACAAGCACAGTGATTTTCTGGAATTCAGAGAAGCTACAGGGACAGATTTCCTGGTAAATATTTCAATCAAGTCTGTATTAGTACACCATTTTTGAAGTATATGCTTCAAAATGATGTAATCTGAAAACTAGGTGGGGGAAATCACTTCAATCATGTCTGATTTCACAGGGCTGTGTGTGGCCCAGGGTAAAAACGGGGCTGCTTCACCATTGCTTCAAATATATTCTGTAAATGTCCTTAATAATATATCTCAATCCAAGCCTCAAAAGTTCCTCCTGATAGCTAACTCATTTCCTTCCATTTCAAAAGAATCTAATTCTCTGGCAGGGATAGAAGAAATAAGCAAAGAATCCTGAATGAGATGATCTGGTGTCATGAAGCCGCTTGGTCACATTTGCTGTGGTCTTCATAGGATCTTTCTGTGTTTTAATGGTCAAAAGAAATTATTGGGCTGAACAATATTTACAAATGAAATCTTCACTAAGAGAGAGAAGCTAGCTATCACAAATCAAAATCACAAGTCATATCAATGTATATTATATGTATGCTATTAAATTGAATATGAAATATATAAAATATTTATGCAATTTTCTTTATGCAATTTTCTTTTATTAATTAGGTAGGCCTAGTCTATCCATTTTAAAATTCTCAACTCTGTTCAATTTTTTGTTTTTATAGAGAATGATAATGTACAATATTAGCAAGTGTGGCTTTTCTATGCCCCCTCCCACAATTTTACAATCCAGTAAATAGGTAGGCATATGAGGGCTTCCATTTATAAAAGAATCAATCAAGAAATCCTTAACTTTTGTGTGATGCCCAAACCATCATGAATAATAGACTTGCTGAAGGCTAAATTAATGTCTCCTAGCCTAATTGTCACAAGTGACTATTTGAGTTTACATTAGTGGCTAAGACCCTTGTAGAGCCCACATATAAGCCAAAAACTCAAGGCAGGTGAAGAACCTTAATGCTGCAACTTACACAGACAACTAAAATGGTTTAGAAGCCTCTGTAAGGACCACACAACATAACCCATAGAGAGGAAGACTTCTTGTGTCTTTCTTGAATCCATGAGCAAGTTAAGAAAATTCTGAATTGATGGCCTTGAACTTTCAGAAGAAAGGAAATGGAAATAATTAAGGTGCATCAATTAAAGGCTCTAGTGTGTTTCTCTCAACACTGTGTCCACTCTGCTCTTCTTCTTCTTCCAGTCTCTGAGTCTTGTGCACATCCAGTCTCAGTGTGATGACTGCAGAGCCAGCTCTAAATAGGGTCCAAGAATGAGCGCCATTGTTTAAAAGGGTCATATGTCAGCACTGGCAGCCTAATCCCATCACCTGGGAGGATGTAGCAGTAACACACAGAACTAGCGCTGCAGCTGTCGATCTAATTCCTCCAAGAGAGCTATGAGGCAAGTTAATGCAATGGAAAGTGATCAAGATTAATATTTAGTATGTGCTGTGACTTCTGGGTGCAGAAATGTGAATAACACTGAGAGCTAATAGGCATTAGTGGCAACAGCAATTTTGTTTTCAAACATGGTTACACCTACCTTAGAGAGAAAACCCAATGTATTTAAATTTCCCGTGAGGAAAACCGACAGCACTTCATTATCTGAGTATGGAATGTATCATATTTGGAAGACTTCTGTTGTAGGCCACCCGTAGATTTCCATCCCTGGAAGAATACACCTTGATAATTAGCACCGGAGGCATCAGATTTCAATTTTCTTTTTCTGGTAAAAGTTTAAAGCTAGCTTGTATAATGCTCTTGCCATCTGCAAACACCTAGAACTGGATGAAACAGTTTTACTGATGTTTTATTTTCACTGATTAATGCCAAAACAGATGGAGTGTATGAGAACCCACCATGGTTTGTACTGTGCAAGCATTTAGAATTTTCAGTTTCTCACAATGATATCTCCTATTAAAGCTCTGGGAAGCCAGCCTCATCAATACTGTCCTGAGTTCAGTGCACATGAAGAAAGAATGTCTTCTCCTTTTAGGAAAAAGATATCTAGCCTGCAATTACAAGGTTCTCATTTACGAAACTGGGTTTGATATTAGTATGTTTACTTCAGTGTTATCATCCAAGCGAAAGGATGGATAGCTTTGTTGCCCACCTCCCTACTTAGCAGAGACAAGAGGCTTCCTAATTCCACAAAACTGTACTTCAAGGACCAGCATCACTGGGGCTGGAGAGATGGCAAAACCTCTAAGGGCACTGGCTGCCCTTCCAAGCAACGCAAGTTTGGTGTCCAGAACCTACACAGATGCTCACAGCCACCTATAACTGCAATTCCAGGGGACCTGACACCCTCTTCTGGTCTCCATGGACTCCAGGAAAAATGTCAATATGCATAAAATAAGTTTATAAGAATTTCTAGGCATTTCCCTAGGTTTCTCCCTAACCCCAACATGGCTCCCTCTATCAAAAGATCTCTTTCATTGCTCTCCCACTCCGGCCCTCCCCCAACTTTTCCATCCTGTTCTCTCATATAATCAAACCCCATCTTCTCCCCTCTGCCTCCCCTCGACACTTTACCCAGGAGATCTCATCTATTTTCCCTTCCCAATGCAATCCTCTTAGGATTCTCCTCATTACCTAGCTTCTCTGGAGCTGGGGATTGTAGGTTATAGTCTGGTTATCCTTTGTTTTTGTTTGTTTGGTTGGTTTTTTGTTTTGGTTTTTCCAGATAGGGTTTCTCTGTAGCTTTGGAACCTGTCCTGGAACTAGCTCTTGTAAACCATGCTGGCCTTGAACTCACAGAGATCTGCCTGCCTCTGCCTCCCAAGTGCTGGGATTAAAGTTGTGTGCCACCACCACCCAGCATTTTTTGCTTTAAAAGAGAGGGAAGAAGGATTATTTGATCAAGAAGGGTCAAGGTCATGATGGGAAAATCCACAGAGAAAGACAGCTGACCAAATTCCTCTTGGGAACTCAAAAACTCTAGACCTACAGCTGGGGAGCTTCATGGGGCCCAACTAGGCTCTCTGCATGTGGGCAACAATTGTGTACCTTGGTCTGTTTGAGGGACCTTTATCAGTGGGACCAGGATCTATCCCTGGTGTATGAACTGGCTTTTTGGAGCCCATTCCCTATGGTGGAACGCTTGCTCAGTCTTGATTCCGGAGGGAGGGCCTTGGTCCTGTCTCAACTTGACATACCAGGCTTTGTTGACTCCCCATGGGGTTATTACCCTTTCAGAGGTGGTCTAACCATTTCGAGTTCTTATGTTGGGTTGTGGGGTGGGGGAGGTAGGGAAGGAGCAGGAATAAGGGACGGAGAGGAAACTGTGGTTGGGTTGTAAAATAAATTTAAAAATTTAAAATAAAAAAATAACTTTTTAAATTTAAAAGGCAAACACCTGCATGTTGGATTCATATCACTAAGTTCACAAAAGTAGAGGCTAAAATAAGAAAGGCAAGAATCCTTATGATGCTGAATAATTACTGTCTTTTCACCAAACTTGCATATAAAGGTGATGTAATTTCCCCCACAGGACTGGTTAAACTACTTGTGCTGAAGTCTGGACCAGCTTTGGAAAACAGCTTTATTATCGTCTCACATTCATATTAATTTGAACAAATTAAGATCCTCAAGAGGCCTTTTTTGGTTTTTTTATCCTGAAGACCACATCTCTCAGTATTAGCAGAAGGAGATAAGACCTTTACAAGGATCTAGACAAAACCCCTGTAGCCCCCTTAAAAATTTCTGAGGGACTAATTGGTAAATCTAAGACAACTTAATTTTGATCTATATTCTTAAATAAGTCAAATATAAACATGATCATTTTAATCAACCTGAGAAGCACCCGGGAGAAAATTTACTCCTAAATTTCTTCAAAAGCACCTAATACCTTCTGAAGAACTATTAATTTGCATGTAAAGGTGTTCCTTCACACCTAAAATAAAAGCTGAGGCTGGATTTAGCTAAAGCCACTGCAGCTCCACACCGGAGATGCTCACAAATTTAAATGATTATCTAATTATACAATCAGGAGCAATTAGCAGCCTTGTCAATTATTTAAACTCTGACAGCTTTGTTGTTGCAAAAAGAGCAACTCTATCCCCATAGGCCCAGCCAATGAGTGATATTACTAAGGTGGCTTAACAAAAAGTTTTATTCGCTAAAATAATTCAGTGAATGTGGTTTATCAAGCCATCCTACTATGGTTGAGAATTATGCTGAGCACTTGGGGACCACTAAAGATGTTTAAAATGCAATCCGTGTCTTTAAGGGGCTTACAGAATACCATGGAAACCAAGAGAAACAATCAAGGAACATTTCCTAACTAAAAGTTCAGCATTAACAGTTGCAGTAGAGATCTCTACTGCCCAGAAGATTAGCTACCATCTACTGTGTGTCACTTCTAAAAAGGGGGTTTAATAACCACAGTCCAGAGCAGGCTGCCATGATCAAGTCATTTCAATTATTTTTATGTGTATACCAAAAACTGAATTGTAGTCCATGGTGAAGTTTCTGAAGAATTGTGATACTGTTGCCCGTATGTGCAAGATTACTTTTTATCCTTACCAAGACAGTAGGAGAGTTTCAGTTTTATGCCACGTGTGTGTGTGTGTGTGTGTGTGTCCATGAACATATGTACATGTAAGTGCATGGAAACCAGAAGCTTCTATCAGACATCTTCCTTCATTGTTCTACTCTTTACTATTTTTTAAGAGAGGGTCTCTCACTGAACTTGAGTGTTCAGTTGTCATGTGCTATCCTTCTGTTCCCACTCTCTTCAGACATCTACTCCCTCATACTGCATCATCTCCAACCCCATAAATACCATCTATGAACTCCCATGAAGCAAGCTTTCCTGATTTCTTTTCTTATTCTGGGCGTTATGGTGGAGAGACTTGTCGACATGATAGATGCTGGATCTCATCAACATCTTTCCCTATCTCACCCTACTGTCCTTCCGCAAACTCCCATGCTCATGTGGAATGTTGGGTTAAAAAAAAAATCTCTCCCATTTTGAAGTTGACATTGAAAACATATTCTCTAACTTCACATGAAATATCCCTAGCAAAAATATGAGTTCCTCCATTTTGGGGAAATTTATGGCATTTAAAATATAACTGTTTCCTTGTTCTTTTAAATGTGTCCAGTGTTTAAAGCATGTGAAATTAAATGCTGCTCTCATCCAATTAAAAATTCACGTGGATGATCTCCCCTATAACATCAATAAATTTGACATTGCTCCTTTCCTCTTTGAGCTCATGATTCTGTTACACTACCCCAACAAAACTGAAACTTAAGATATTTTGTGCTTGAATGTGTTTTATTGATCATCTTATCATACGTCTTTGGAAAGAACGTTAGTAAATTTAATTTTTTTAATCTCCTGAGACGATGAGGTTTTGAAGTGACAACATTTTTCTTCTGTATTAGGTTCCTATGAAATTGCCCTCAAATATAATTGATAAACACAATTTACCATACTCTATATTTTGTCAAATATATTAAGTATTTAAAAGGGAATTTAGATGTAACTGTTAATTAAAATGGTTTTGATTTTCTCAATTATGTCATAGACATGAATAATAAAACAATTCAAGAATGGAAATCAAGCTTATTCCTATTTTCATTTTTTATATCAGTGCTTAGAACAGTTTTTACATAAATAAGAGGTAGAAATAGAAGTTTTATTATGGTGATTTCACTCAATTCTTTAAACTCTTTTTGAGCCAAAATTCAAATAGTGATCTAGAAACAAAAAAATTATTTTTAGTGATCTACCCTCTGACAGTTCTGTTAGGCGTTCCTTTCATTCTATGAGGGGTGGGGGAACCCACCATGTATCTGAGTTGCAAAAGGATTTATGGTCCTTTCATTTAAGCTGTTCACTTTCTTGGCATTAATACTCTGACTTCTCTGTGGGACTCAGGGAGGGAGGAACAGCAGGAAACAGAAGTGAGCTGCAGGTCTGCCCTCTTTTGTCATCTGCAAGGTCATAAATCAGCCAGTCTACTCAGACCACCCACCAGCCTCCACATTGGTCGTTGTCACTCAAAAATTCCTTGACATTGTCTTCTTGCCTCTATCCTACTATTGCCTAAGAAAAGGCACCACGGGTGTTTGGTCAGATACCTTAGCAACACCCTCCCAGGTCTCCCTGCAGCCAGCATCACTTCCTCCTCAGGGATCCTCCATCCTGAAGCGAGAAGAGGCTAATAAGCTCAGGTCACATCTGTACCTCCTTAGAGTCTTCAGTTGCTTCTCAGCATCAGGACCAAGTGTAAGCTCCTACATGTGGCTTAAAATAAGCACAAGCCTGTTCTCTGCCCGTCCTCCGGCTCATCTCTTTCATTTTTTATAGCACTCTGAGCTCGAGCCAGTCAGAACTTGTTTACATTTTTTCAGGGCCCCAAGACCTGCACACAAACTCATTCTTCTATGTCCTTCTCTTGTCTTAAATAAAAGGCTTAGTTTAACCATCGCTTCTTCCAGAAATCCTTCGGTCCATTTGTTAGTTTAGAACATAGATGAAAGACACTGCTGTACGCTTCTTACATGTACAACACACTATTATTATTAATTCTCGTCACTCCTGCATGCCATAGATTACTCAGGCTTATTCCTAAAGTGGAATCCAAACGTGTACCTTTGTGTGCTATCTCCCTCGCCTTCCTCCACCCTTCTCATCCTGCCGTGCTCTGGGTTCCTGTTACAGCCTATATGACATTATCACAGCAGCAACCTCTTGCTTTCTTCATGCGACTTGGAGAGCCAGACCTATCACACCTGTCCATACCTGAAATGCTATAAGCACTGCAAAAATGATAGGTGTATTAAAACATTTTCTTTTTACTTCATGAGGAAGATTTTATTATCGGCATATTCACCGTCGTCAGGTCCCAATTGTTTAAAATACATCATTCCCCCTTATCAGTTGAAGGCAAATTCAGGCCTCTTCTCTAATGACTCAGAAAAATATGAAATGTTCCAAAAAGACTAAATATGAAGATCTGAGCATCAAAGAGATTGATTTTCTTTATGATAAGGTTCTCATAAGAAAAAAAATCCCTTGAGAAGACAGATATAGCCTTTAAGAGGATTTCATTTAGATAGAATCATGTCATCCACCTAAGTAGCAAGTAGAAATTTAATTGATTTAAATGTTTTCTTCTCCCTAAATGCTCCAAAGAGGCTTAAAATAGAAGTTATTAATTTCTGACAAATTTATATAAACTACATTCATGTCTTCCTGGCCTCATACATAAACTCTTTGTTTGATAACACTCATTATTTTTATCTGCATGCTCACAGTAATTGACTATTAAGTATTTCAAATTTCTTTTGTATAGTAAAAATTAGCCCAAACAAATGTATAATTGGCTTTAATGAAACAAATGAATGCATTGCAAAAGGCATTGTATTTACTAAGAACAGTTAAATTGCATGCTCTAGCGGTGTTTTCCTTATTAAACCACCCATTACGATTTATTTTATAGAGAGCATTTTTCATATCAAGTACTACAGTGTGAGAAGCCAACTTGCTGTGAAATGGAGTTCATCAGGGTAGCAGGTGAAGCGACATCGTATCAGCAATATAAAACATAAGATACCACTAAAGTTATCGTTCATAATCAATAAGTGTCATAGGGCCTCCACAGTAACCTTTGCAACCCTCTGCTCATGGACACACATTCAGATTCTGACGACCTAATACCTGCTGCAACTTTCTCAGCTTTAGTACCTTTGCAGTTAAGGTTTCTCGCTCCCAGCCATTTCATGAATTCTCTGTCTAAGCTCGGTTTCCTGAAGGTACTGTGCAAAGATAAAGTTGTCTGCACAGGGCAGAAGGTGTAGGATTTGTTGTCTTTCTTCCTAGTTCCTTCTCCAGTCCCACCTCTTCCTCCACACAAGGTCTGATCACTTTGTTATTTCTCGAGCTCTGAATCTCGCCGCAGCGTTTGTCAGAACCGTGTGTTGTACCACCAACCCTTACCCCTTGGCATATGTCTCCAGCTCACATGTAATCATCTTACCAATGGGGGAGTTTCTCCTCTTCTTGTCAGCATCACAGGGAGCCAAAATCTGACAAGTCACAGTCTATTTGTCCCCTGTGAGAATACCTACGGAAAGCACAGTATGCGCTCCTCGGGATCACTGTGCAGACGTGGGACAAAGCAGTGACTAGAGGCGGCAGCACCCTCGACCTCATGCATCTCCCAGGCATGGTCGTCTATTTAAGTCATGATTGTTCTTTTAAAAAGCAAAACCTAGAGGGGAGTGATAACCACCAACAATTATGCTTGCAGAAGCAACCTGGAAACCTACTCAATTATATGTTTTCTGAAGATGTATGCTTTGAAGAGTGAGAATGGTTTCACCTTACACAAGGAGATGATGCACCTCCCAGAAACCATAGGTTATCACTCAAAAATATCAGTGCTAGGTATGAATACCTTCTTTCAACTTACTTATCAAGGGGATCCCAGAAAGGTCCATAAACAAAACAAGATATTGCCATTGCTCTTGGTTGCCCATCGGAACCCAAGAGTAGCTAGCATCCTACTGCTGAAGATCATATATACTTGGATCATTGGGCATAGCGAAATCAATCTGGTACTGACCCTGAAGCTTTCCTCCTGCTGTCTAGCTTTTGTGGAGCCAGAAAGTACTTGGCAGGACGCTGGGAAAGAAAAGCCACCAACAGTCTTGAAATAGGAACCAACCCAGCACAATAGCCAATGGGTCAAGAGTGGCGCCATTGTTATTGGGAAAAACCAACTGCTTTCTGGTTGGATTGAAGGCCCACTCCACAGCAGGAAAATTGATGACTGGTGTTGTAAATCTGGATGAAAACATGTGACTGGTGAGACCACAGGGCCTTGAGGGAAATATACCGCACTTACTTTGCTAAGTGGTATCACACTGCCTTCTAAATACTTATCTTTGTACTCAATTGTAGCTCAATTATCAGTTCTTTTCAGGTAATCTTCATTTTGCTGTAGATGGCAGTTAGTGCAACGATTCACAACTGGTCAAAGTTCAGAGAATGAATGACTAGAGAGTTCACCACCATTAATATCACATATGCACATATGCACACGCACAGACACACACACACATACACACACATGCAGAGGCTCAGAAAATATCATGGATGAGGGTGCAGAAAGATTCTAAGGCCTAGAGGTTACAGAGGAAACAGTGACTTCTGGACTTGATACAGATGTTATAGCTTACATCAGCTATAGCTGCCCTCAAAACCTGCACAAGACAAAACCTGCAGAGGATCTAGCCAGATGACATCCCAGCAGGGCTGGAGGAGAGACCCACGAGTCTCCACCTCTAGCAAAAGCACAGCTGATGGCTGTGAGGAGATGAAGAGTCATATTTCCTCAGGGACATGGCCCTTGGTAAGTTGTTCAAGCTCCCATGACTGGCCCTGGACATATCTGAATATAGACAGCACTATTCATAATCAATGTTGGAAAGGAATCTGTAACCCTGTCAAGGACTTCAGGGTTTTTTATACACTGATCTGGTAGTAAGATAAAGAGAGGCAGTATAGACGCAGACATTCAGCAGAAGGGTGAATTAGGGTACAAACCCATGGTGAGTAAAAGAACTGCTTTAAGAGAAGTGGGTAAGGAGTGGGAGTGGGGAGATGTCTCTGCCCTGAAATAAAAGAGGAATGACAGGGTGAACTTAGCGATTTGGTCCTGAGAAAACAACACACATTGTTCTGATGCTATCCGCCTTCTTAGGACCTTCTTAGTGTCCTAAGAGGCAAGGCCATGTGCTGATGGAGATGGGAGGACAGGCATTTCAAGAAGCAGGAAAGAGGACCCACTAGGGAAGTGTGTAGCACTGACCAGAGATTTAAGGTGTGAATGTGTATTGAAAGCTCGTCCTTGGCAACCACATTCTGCACTTGTCTCTCTAAGAATATGCATCTGCGTGGGTGCTGCAAGGAAACAAAAACTGACTTACAACATTAGAGGTGGGTTTTCTTTGAATAATAATAAATTATAGAGACTTTGGCCTTTTTATATAAAAAAGTAAATGCATGAAAATACTTTTTATTTCCCAGTGGTAGAGAATGGATGTGTTGTCTTAGTTTTTGTACTTTGCTCAATTTTATTTAAATTTTTCAAAATTAAAAAGTATGGAAGCAGAGGTGAAAACTTTGTGTCCGTAAAGATAATGTAATGGATCAATTTCTATAGAACACTGGATTTATCTCCAAAACTATCAACAATGAGTACATAAATAGTATTGTATATAATATGAAATGGTCTACTGTATTAAAATTTAAAAATGACAACAATGAACACTTAGCTGAGTAGCATCCCACAGTTCCATTGGTCCCTTGCTAAGCTTGTGTTTATTATTGGTTATTGTTTGCTTCCCTATTAATAGATGAAGAAACAAGGATCCAGAAACAAGAGTCTTACTTACAAGTCAGTGTTGGAGAAGGGAGGCTGCTTGTTGGTTCCCAGCCGCACAGCTAGCTTGGACCCGAAATAATCACACAGAAACTGTACTAATTAAATTACGAAATAATCACACAGAAAACTGTATTAATTAAATTACTGATTGGCCCATTAGCTCAAGCTTCTTAATGGGTAATCTCTTACATATTAATTTAACCTGTATTTATCAGTCTGTGTATAATCACGTGACAGTGGATTACTGGCTAAAGTTTCCAGCGTCTGTCTCTGGCGGCTCCACCACTTCTCTCTAACTCCACCCTTCTTTCTCCCAGCATTCAATCTAGCTTTCCCAGACTCGTTCTGTTCTTCCCTGCCATAGGCTCAAAGCAGTTCTTTATTCATTAACCAATAAAAGTAACACACAGACAAAAGGACCTCCCACGCCAAGTCAGAGTCTCTTTTCAAACCATATGTGTCCATTCACCACTGTCTTTCCTAGCCAATACACAGGGGGTCATTCATCCCACACATTCCCCTAAAATTACCTCCAGTTTCTTTCTGTCCCTGCCTCCTGGATGCCAATTATCCTTCCCTGCAATCATCTTGCCCACATCAATTTTTTCCACAGCTTTATATTTATCTATATACTTGTTCAGACCCCATACCCAACCTCCTGAACCAAATAATTATTAGCTTACTACCCCAAATTTCCAAATCCCTCATCCCTATCAAATTTAATTTCTGGATGAAAGTTCCCAGGTAAACACAAATTGCTATCATTTCATCTTTTTCTATTACGATTCATTGTCTCCTTTGTTGTTTTCTCAATTTCCTTTTGTGTTTTTATTCTTCCTCAAAATTGGCTTTATTTTGATTTATTGAGTATCTTTTTCCAGTCCTCATCACTGTATCTCTTTCCATTTCAGATTTATCTTGCTGAAGTTCTTCAAACTAGGGTTATTTCTTAGGTATTTCAAACCCTTTATAATAAAATGAACAGCCTGTATTTGTCAGGTTCAAAATTACATTTCCCGCTGGCTTTTGCTTTCAATAAGACAGTAATAGCTACTACACAAAGCTAAAAGAATAAAAAGAACAAAGAACCAATATTACAACATTGTAATATGCTACCCATCCTGGTAGACATGACAGTCCTTTTGCATGTGGTATGTTACATAGCTTTGGGAAAAACATGACATTTCCCTGGATAAAATACTTCTCTTGCTGCCCTCAAAGTAGTCTCACTGGAAGAGGAATTTAAACCTTATTCTACTCTAAGTTTTGGCTGTTGTTTTATTTTACACTTTGTAGGAAACAATAAAAATTTCCACACACCACAATTAGAGGAGGCATATTCACTAAACAAATATCAATGCTTTATAGAAGGAAAACAGATGTATTGATCAAGCAACAGATTCTCCTACATTGACAATCAAAATGAGTGGTTAGCATGCTCACAAAACCATGGAATTGAAGCCTTAATGGTTTCTTGTTTAGTAGACACAATGTACACAAATCTTTTTTGGCTCACTGACTCCACAATAGAAAAGATACTGGTCTTACATACCTCAACACATCACCCTGAGAACAGATTTGCCAATTTCCCTTCCAAACAATTTTTCTACAAGCCTCAGTTAAAACCCCCAGACCCCATAATGCTACCCACACTACTCCTTGCTAACATCTTTTTTTAAAATATCGTTTATTTATGTATGATGTATGTGTTATATGTGTCTATGTGCAAAAATATTCCACAGCATGCATATGGCAGCTAAAGGATAACTTGTGTGAGACTGCTTTTTACTTGCACTATGTAATTTCCATGGATGGTACTCAAGTCATCAGGTTTGGAGGCAAGTGTCTACACCCAATAGGCCATCTTTCTGGCCCTCATCTTCAAACCTTGCCCAGAGAGAATCATCTCTAGCAACCAGTTGTTTCTCTTGTTTTCATCTGTCCTTCCCTTCCTCTTGACTCTCTCTTGTCCCCCTACAGACATTCTTTTCTCCATGCTCTTTGGAAACACCCTGCTTACTTCCTCTTTCTTTCCAACCCTTCTGATGGTATCATAGAACACAGACTTCTTCACTCCCATCAAGGGTTTTCATACCTATCTGTACTGAATTTGACACTACTGATACTGTCATATCAAGGGCCTGTTCTCTCCCTTTGCCCCCTTCAGCAAGACTTGCTTATTCTCTCAGATTCATTATCAACTTCAAACACTGCTCTGTTCTCACAAGGAGTACGAGATAGTTTATCTCAGAATCAAATATGAATGCCCATGACCAAGAATACAGACTCAAGTTTCCCAAATACTATATTCTAACAAATAGATGATTTTATAGTTATAGAACAAAATAATCCAAAAATCAAGACATTTCCCAATATATTGGTGGCAAAACTGTTTGCTCTAGTTATAACAAACTGAAGAAATCACTGCTATAGGTTTCAAGTTCTACCTAATGACATCTTCAAATTTGTGCTAGTAAAAGCCAGTGGTCTGTGCATGGGTTTCAACTCATAGTCAGAAAGATGTTCAGTCAGTCACAAGGGTGATGGGGAATTCCCCTCTGCATGCTGTGATTACCATTGAGTAATAAAGAAACTGCTTTAGGCTATAGCAGGGCAGAACAAAGCTAGGTGGAAAAAACTAAACTGAATGCTGGGAGAAAGAAGGCAGAGTCACAAAAAGCCATGTAGCCCTGCCAGAGACAGACTCTGGACAGAACCTTACAAGAACGCTACAGTCATGTGGCGATGCACGAATTAATAAAAGTGGGTTAAATTAAGATGTAAAAGATAGCCAATAAGAAGCTAGAGCTAATAGGAGAAAGAGTGATTTAATTAATACAGTTTCTGTGTGGTTATTTTGGGGTTGAGCAGCCGGGAACAAACAAGTGGCCTCCCGCCAACACAAAGGTAGGCAGTGAATGACTACTAAGGAGCCTAAAGATAAACCCAAGGTAATGTGTCTCTGAATCTGAAACTGTAGGGAGTGAGCTAAGTCTGAGCAAGTGAAGCCCTGAGTGAATGTGTACTGTTTGACACGAGCCAGCCATATCAAGGGCCAAGGCCTCAGACCCATGGAAAATTGGCAAAGCCTTCCTCAGGTCAGGATCACAATGACAAAGCCTTCTCCTAGTCCAAGTATAGAGACTTATGAACAATGGAATGTGTGCAGAAACTAGCAACTTCAGCTTCATACTCCCAGATCTACTGCCTGAGACTACTCACCTACAGGTGCCTCCAACTGAGACTAGTTATCCCCTCCCCTGTACCTAGGAAAAATGCTGAGGTTCCAGGTTGTTGAGTAGTTAGTTCCACTCTATCAGAGTGTGTGTAATCCACCTGATCTGAAGATTTCTGTATGTATGTCTATGGGTCTGTCCTTTTTTCATGCCCTCACCACCCCAGTCAGGTCAGGTACCAACAAACTGTATAGAACACTCCAATTCTCCACAATCACAGAGTTCTAAACAATCCACCAGCCTTGTAGAATCTTTTGGTGGGCTGTACTCCTTGCTGTTATTAGTACACATGATAGACAGGCACTCTACCAAATGAACTACATCTTCAAGCCCATACACTTTTAATACAATAAAAACATTGAACACAGGTAGGATTTTGGGGGAGAATTTTGATTTTCCTGTCCAACACTGAAATGGCAGGACTCATAAAATTGGAGGAAAACAAGTAAGTTACCTCTTCTGGGTACCACAGCATGTGTTGAGGCACACAAATTGAGTCAACAAATAATTTTGCCTTGAGGATATTTGTGACTATATAAAAGAACAAAACTACATCTTGAAAAGGCTCAGCCTTTTGTTTCCTGGTTGTAATCTGACAATTCCAAAATTCACAAGGTATCCCCTGCCATTTTTGCCTGCACTGTGTGGACCTACCCACTGCAGCTGAAGCACACCCATGATTTTGATTTTTTTTCTACTTCTGGAGCTTCTCAGAGAACTGGTATGATTTGGGGTCTAGCACTTCATAACTTTTAATTTTGCAATATCAGTCGTCTTTTTCTAAGTCTAAATACAAATTCCTTGGAAAACAAGGACAATACTTTGTGACTTAGCAGAGTTTCATAAGTGCATTAGAACTGAGAAAATACAAACTACAACCATGGATTAACACGTCTACCACCTTTGTATGTCCACACATTAATTATGTTTTTACTTATTGTTTCCAATAAGCATATTTATTATTGTATAAATTATTGTATAAATTGTGTAAACAATAAGCAATTAAATGTATAATTTACATAGAAGAATAAGAATATTCTTGGCATCTGAAAGTGTTTGGAATTTCAAGTCTCGCATACTACAAAGCTGTAATGAAGCACACCCACAAGCCCCTGGGTGTGGCCTTCCCTACGGCTGCTTTCACCTCACAGCCACGAAATTAAATAGCTGTGAAAGCGGGGATATGGCCTGCAAAACCTGAACTATGCCCTGCTTGATCCTTTACAGAAAAAGGTTACCAACCACACACACTAGAAAAGTTGATGCGATTGACTTCAATACTTTACTGAATACCTTCCCTTCTTTATTTTTAAGTGAGCAAGGAGAGGGCAAAGGGGAAACCAAAATCCGTAGAATAAGTTAGTGCTCTAAAACGGTGATGGAAAGGAAAGACTGTATCCCTGTGTCGCTGGATGCTGAAAATGTCTTTCCAGTAATGGGGAAAGAAGGGAGAGTTTGTTGCTGGCTCTTTACCTAGACAATCAGTATTGAAATTAATGTAGGGAAACACTAAAGAACTTTGTCTCCAACAGTTTAAACCCATGTTGTGCAGAAGGGATATGAATCATGGATTGGAAACAATAAGCTTCTTGGTTAATTAATCATCTTTATGCACTTGTCTCTCACTGTAGAATAGAGATCAGGCTTTTTTAAGGGCCTGAAAGATGAAATTTCCATAACTACAATCCATGCAATAAACCCTCAAATGAATTCAAGTTCAAGCCATGAAGGCTCAGCACTGAGGTCCTTTGACCAAACTACAGGAGATGCAACTTGGAGACTTGTCCGAGCTAACAAAGTGCTGCATCTGCCTCCGTGTGACATCCGTCCTTGTCTGGCCAAGGCTATCCTGGTGTCAGTGCATTAACTCAATTGGCTTCCTACCTGAGACCTCAGCTTAATTAGGACCATTTATCAAAATGACACCTGTTTCAGAGGCTCGATCAAATTGACTATTGTTGTTCTGCTGGGTCCATGAACATCTAAGTCCCTAATCTTAGGAGAAAAGATGGAAAACATTGATCCCCAAAATTGGAACTGTGGTCTGAGGATATAAAAAGGTTAGGGTTAGGGTTAAATCTGGGCTTTACGAAGACCTCTGCTTCTGCAGGGTTGGGAATCAGGTGCTCTGAGGCATAGTCATTTCTAGAGATTGGCCATAAATAGTTCTATCTTGAATCTACATAAAATGAAAAGCTCTAAAACCATGAATTTAATGGCTTCACCATTATTTTGTTGAGTTTTTATTGTTTGTTTGTTTGGTCGTTTGGTTGGTTGGTTTAGTTTTATTTTGTCAGGATCATGGAGCCCCAGATGACTTTGAAACTTCTATGTAGCAAAGAATGAATTGGTCACTTTGTTTTCTGTGCCTCTATCCACTTCCTGGGTGTTGGGGATAGAGGTATGAGCCATCATGTCAAGCTTTATGATATCCTTGGGCTCTAACCCATCTTACCCAGTATGCTAGGCAAGTTTCTACCAAACAAACTACATCTTTAACCCTGTATACGTTTAAATGCAATAATGATGTTTAATGGAGCATACGATCCAAATAAAATCAACATGGAATCAAAAAAGGCAATCAACTGTGTAGATATTAATCAATCAATGTTAATTATGTCAAGATTAGCTGGCTCCTGTAATTTTGCCTGTAAATAAACTTTAAGATCTTGGTTTTTTAAAAAAATATTGTTTTTCTGTTCCAACAATGGGAATTATATCAAGATGTATATCCTCGATGGAAGACTCCTCAATGATATAACCATGCCATTATATTTCTTTAAAGACAAAAACATTACACAGGAACTTTAATTGTGCAGTAGGCTCATCCATTTAAATCATATGTTAGAAGAGAGTTCATATAGTTCAATTAACAAAATTATAAACAACTATCTTTTAAATTAATGATAATGTAATGACTTTTTATTTCTCCATCTGAGTCCTGAAATTTTTCAAGGTATTTCCTCTTTGAAATATACATAAATCCATTCATCAGTTGTTTTCAAATGTTCTCAACTATTTAAATTACTGCACCAAATCCATTTTTAAGAGGGTCAGATCCTCTCTATAATCACTCACCTCACACTGAGCTGACACTTCTAGTTGTTTCTGCTCTTCAGCTTGATTATTTTGCTGTCACTGAGAAGCACAGGAAACTAAAGGCCCAACACAAAGCACTTAAAGATCAGCTACTCGTGGAAGAGCTGAAGTTCCACTCCTAACTCCAGAATTCTCTTCACAAATGACTCCAAGCTTACTGGCTTCTTACACGCCTACATTTCTTTATTTCCGACCCAATTGAAGTTCTTGTTTTGATGTGTTCTCCAACTTCATGACATTTAATTATCATCAATTTTAGTTGTATGCAGAAAAAAATTATAGGCTTGGAGACTAAACCATCTGGGTAAGCAGAAGTGTCAGGTAGTCAGATAGATCTATCATAACGAGATAAATAGAAAAGCGACAATCGGTTTACAAATTGTTCATTTACTAAAAGGGAAAGCAAAACCTTCGAAGTGATACCTGGCGCAAGCAGAGATGATGAACGAGAACCGTCAAACAGGGATGGGCAAATGCGAATTCTCAAACACATGGCTTTGCCCCTTGCAATACGACCTCCTCCACTAATGATGAGAGGTACATGATCGCCAAGGTTACCTAAAATAATCTTGTTGTTGCAATGAGAAAAACATTAGCAGATACAAGAATCTTGCTCTAATGAAAAAAATCTTCCACCTTGGGGAAAAAACACAACCTTTGGAATATTGAAGTCTATTGTTCTCTTAATTTGTAGCAATAAACATAAGAATGGCCCAAATTAATAGTGGCTTTAATTTACCAGATTTTGGAAATTCTCCTTTAGCTCACTGGAAAGGTTCGGGAAGGAGATACCCACGGTCACTTGTTTGCACTTCCTAGAATAGGTGCCGTGTAATCGTAGCATTGGCATTCAGAAATATTTCCCTTCAATCATTTAATTTGCACATTTACTTCTAAATGCTTCTGAATATAGGCATACCTGTCAGGTGCAACCAATTAAGTCAGCTGCCGACAAAGAGTATCTGTAATCAAAAGTCACATTTTAAGTTCCCAAAATACTTACGATGCTTGGAGGAAGTGTTTTATTCTTAGTGATTCCGTCATTTGCCAGCTTACAAGCTAATACCAGTGCTGTGCATAAACCATGTATTCAACTTTGGAATAATTCAATTACCCTTTGGGAAAATTAAATGAACTCCCAGTAACAATGCAAACATGTTCCACTTAAACAAACATAAAAAAGTCGGACCACATTATTTAAAAACGAGCTAAGAGAAATTTAAGTCATAAAAGTAAGAGACGATGGTCCAGGAATGTGTTTGTAGAACGGAGATGCTAACTGGAAGAATCCTGTGCAAAAGGCCAGTTTTCCAGAGTATCACTGAGACAGTTACAGGGTCTGCAACCTTAGGACCACACTACCTGTCTCTGAAAACATAGACATAGATATGTGATTATATTATATTGCATTAAAACCACCACACCTTCTTAGCCTAGAACCAAAGTGTTTGCTCATACCTAAGCCAGTTTGTTCTAATAATTTTAAAGA
Source organism: Ellobius talpinus (assembly GCA_001685095.1). Taxonomy (NCBI): domain Eukaryota; kingdom Metazoa; phylum Chordata; class Mammalia; order Rodentia; family Cricetidae; genus Ellobius; species Ellobius talpinus. The sequence continues at coordinate 454 of LOJH01001002.1, read as the reverse complement.
TGTGTTGAGCAATACATCTCTAGGTCCTAGAAACAGAATTTGGTGTTGACTCCTCATGTCCAAACCAGCAGCACTAACAGTGATAGGGCTGCACGGTCTCATTCGCAATCATTAGCCTTAAGAACTGCAAGATAACTGAGGGCGCTGGGGAGCATAATATCCTGACAGAGAAACTGGAACACCTTGAAAACCCACAGGTAACATGTACAGGACGTATGTGAGCCACTGGGACAGAGACCTTGCTGCCGGAGCTCTGAGATGCATTGCTTCATGTTCTGTTAATTTATACCATGTGAAAAGAAAGAGGGGAGGGGTGGGGATCAGAGAGGATGCAAGAAACTAGAATACCCTACTCAAAACTATATATCTCTATCTCTGTCTCTGTCTCTGTCTCTGTCTCTATCTCTCTCTCTCTCTCTCTCTCTCTCTCTCTCTATATATATATATATATATA
>LOJH01001001.1:5887-49367 GCA_001685095.1 Ellobius talpinus | reverse complement strand
CTAGTTCCAGGACAGGCTCCAAAGCTACAGAGAAACCCTGTCTCAAAAAAAATGCAAGAGCCTGAAGCACCATGGCTAGCATATTCATGACAACTTTAGTTAGATGCCAAGAAGATGTCTCCTGGCTAAATTTTTATTAATGATAAAGATAAACATAAATGATTATGCTGTCGATGACTAGGAAAATTCTAGAGACGATTATTAAGTCTGTGGTTTGTGGACAGTGACTAAAGAAAGAAAGGGCCTCTGAAAGAAGAGCGGGATCATGGAGAAAGTCCCATCAAATGCTGTCCCTCTGTTCTGCTTTGTAATAGTGGCCAGCAATGCAAGCATTCAGGAGATTGGAGAATGCCTGGGTGTCAAGTGGCTAAATGGGTTATTGGCCAGAAACTGTGGCTTCTGGTAGACTGTAGGCAGCCCCAGTTATTCTTGGCAACACCCACCTTTCAAGTGTTTGTATTTGGGAAATATTCTCAATTATTTCCTCTTTAGAAGACTAGGGTAGGGAAGCTGTGAGAGCCTGGGCTCTGTGTGGGCGCTCTGGAGGCAGCGCACAGGCTCTCAACATCTGGCCTTGGCACACTCGGTAAGCGAAGAGATGGAAGAACAAGGCCCTCAGTAGTTAGAGCCATAGGAAAGCTATGCTGTCTAGATTTTTTTTTAATCTCAATTCTTCTACTTGCTAACTTCTAGGGCCAGTTAATAAATGTCTTCCTCATGCCTCAGTTATCCCATCTGTGAAATGGAGATGCCAATATTAACCTGAAATGTTCTGTTAGCATTAAATGAGGCATATGTGGAAAGGCTTGGCCCCCATCCCGGCACACAGGTGCTCCACAAATGTTAGTCCTTATTACTATTAGGGATGACAGATTGCCGCCTGAGGGAGCGGTTAGCTAAATATATCCCAGGATGGAAGGGCGGCAGCTTGGTCCAGTGAGTGATTCATCAAAAGTGTTGGTGTAGACTGTCACTAAAGAGAAATGTGGAAATATGAGGGCTTTCTCCCTGGCGATGCTGCTGACAGAAGATGGGAGAGTTATTTCTCCTCTGACACCAACCAGTTCTGACACTATGGGAGCTTCCTGCGGTGTAAGGCAGTTTTGATGCTACACAGAGTTACCAGGAGACTCCACAGGTCGCTGGTGTGCTCACTCAAGATTGCCCTTTACTGTGCATAGGAGAAGAAGACCCGTTTTGAGGACGCGTATGTTTAGTGAGCCTCTGATTTTAGTTCACGTGTGTCATGTCAGGAGTGTGGGTTGTGTGGCATGATGGGGATTATGGGGAATCAAAGTTCCGGTAATCCTTCTTTCACTGCAGCTTGGGGGAAGGAACAAGCCTGGGGATATATCACACTCTTGACTCTCATTCAGCCTGGAGTTCACTGCTCCTCCAAAACTCCCCTCCCCATCTCCCAACTACCCTTTAGGGAAGCCGGCTGATGACGATGTATTTTATATCAGTAGGGAGGATGGAGAGTTGGGTAACCCAGGACGACCCGGAATTTCGCATTAAATGCATTAAATCTCATATGCAAATAAATGATCCAGGAAATTGCTTGTTGGTAAGGAGATAATCCAGCCATTGACCCTTGTATAGTATCATGAACTGAGACACAGGCAATCCAGAGAACTAAAACCTCCCTCTATGCCTCTGTAGGAATCTGAAGCACTGTACAGAGGACAACTTTATATCTCCACGGGTGGGGAGAGCCCATCATCCTTGTCCCTAGCTGCACTAACCCAAGCCCCTAGGGCTGTCTGTGCTCAGGACCTACTACACTTTTGAAAACTATTGAGGATCCAAGGAGTGTCAGTGTGGACTTGTTATAGTTATTAGTAGTTGCCGTCTTACAAAGTGAAACTGGGAACTATAAAATATCCCATTTCAATTTCTTCATTTAAAAATAATAATAAATCTATGCATGTTACAAAAGCATTTTATGAAAAATAATTTTATCTTACAAAATTTTATCAAGAGAAGTCTCATAGTTTTACATTTAGAAGATTTATTTTTGCTTTTAATTGTGTGTGTGTGTGTGTGTGTCTGAGTGTAGGCATGTGTATCTGGGTGCAGGTACCCCTGGAACCCAGAAGTGCTAGATCCCTCCAGAACTGGAGTTACAGGCAGATGTGAGCTGCCTGATGTGGGTTCTTGGAAACAAACCCCAGTCCTCTGCAAAGGAAACACTCACCCTTAACCACTGAGCCATCTCTCACACTTGTATATTTTTTGAAGATATCTTTAATATCTAGTTAACCAAGCATCTGGACTCCAATCAAAGTTCTATATTTGATCAGCGGTGATAGGTATATCTCACTGTCTTGATCTGGAACTTCTGACCACATGTCTTTAGGAGAACAAGTAAGAAACGATGTAATCTCTCTCTCAGTATCCTTACCAAAGGGTCGTGGCCCCATGTGTCTCCGGGTGTTTAAGAACCGCTGCCCTGCACTCTAGGGAGATCTCCATGCCCGTGTGCCTCCAACAAGCATTTGCTGCCTCTCTTCCACCTGCCTGTGAAGGGACCTCAGCTGGTAAAGAGCTGGACAGCTTCACTTACTCAAACAGCCTCTTCCCAAATGTTTCATAGAATTCAAATCCCCCCAAATACAAGAGGAAATGAAAGGGCACTGGACAGTCTACGCAACCACCTGTTTGCAGCTGGCTGACCCAAGGGGGTTGACAGCAGAAGAAACTGGTGCTGAAACTTGTTGGTTTAGAGGAAAACAGGAATTATTTCCCCAAATCACAAAAGTTAAGATTTCTATGTTACACGATTTTAAATGTACTCAATTCAGGTTTCTTACCACCCTTAATAATGGTGGTGATGGGGCTGGGGGTGGAACAAGAAGAAAGACAGCTCCTTGAAGGTAAGGATGTATCAGACTCATCTCTCCATCCTCCCTGCCTTCCAGTTTTATAGAAAGCTGAGGAAGCTTTTCCCTTGGGAGCCTTCAGAAATGGAAGAGACCCACTTTCTTCTAGTCATGGCCTTGGCTGGAGAGCTGAAGCCATCTGAGGCCTGGCACTACTAGGGTGCCTCACAAGGACTCTTTATTCTTCAAATCAGAAGCTCAGGGGTCCTATTGCCTCTGATCTCCATGAGGTATCTGATTTAGGAGAAAGGCCACCTGAGGAATGGATCAGGCACACCTCTGCAGGTATAAGTCATGCCTGTGAGAAACAATGCAAAAATACAGGAAGCCCCTGATGCCCATTAGTAGCCACTCATTCAGGGTATGTGAAGGCCCTCTGTTTCTTGGCCAGCCATTGTTCCCCAAATCATCTTTCCTCCTCATCTAACTCTGTCACACTCAAATATCCATTATTTCACACACACCCTGGCCATGCAGTTCTACAAGCAAATAGGTATGGCTTTTGCTGGAAGAGGCCAGTCCCAAGGAAATAAAGGTCGTCATAACTAATGCATGGGACAGGGGAAGCTAGGCATGCCTACTTACTGATTATGCTGGAAAACTGCGTAAAGCAATCCCTTAAAGTCAGACTCCTTGTTGGGACTTTGCTTTCTCTTTTTGAATTGATATCTACTTCCCTGCTCCCATAACCATCCTTCCTCTAATTTGATTTTGGGAGTAATTATAGATTCACATGTAATTGTGAGAAATAATACAGAGAGATCCCTCCTAGCCATTCGTGACTCTCCCCCAGGGGTAGCATCTCGTAAACTATACCACAGCATCCAAATGTGGGCTTTCCTGAGGACTCCCAAGACGTTGCTAACCCCCAGACCAAGATGCTCTGTGTAATGACACCTGCTTGTTCTTGAAAGGAAGGGTCACAGCTAAGACACTGGAGGGTGACAGTGGATGTCAGGGCAGCCCAGGCAGAAATATCGGATTGGATACAAGGATATAAAGGTGCTGTTCACCTGCCTACCAGGCACCTATGTTGTGAGAGCATCCAAAGGGGCAACGGAACAACATGCTACACCTCGGGTCTCCCTTCCTGTTCTTTTAAAGCCTATGGTGCCATCTTGGGGGCCCCATTCTAACCCTGATCACCTTCAAGTATCGTTAACATTAAATGTGTTAAATGTCCAGCACCTATGTCCATAGGAGGCATGTTGAAGCCATCTGCTATATGGACTGCAAATTCTCATCCTACTAATATCTTTTCTTCTATCCAGGGAGCCTAATACTGTGTCTTTTAGCTCAACTCTGACAGGAGAAACATCCCCTTCCAGCCCGCCCTCGTCTCCCTGAGAGTGGCCCCCTTCCAACATTCTCCAAAATAGCAGTTCTGTATTGCTCTTCCAATTAAAATCAACAAAACAGCATATGATCTTCCTATTATTCAAAAGTGAAAATAACAAAAATGGGTGGAGGTAAGGAAGAAAATTAAAATCAGCCACCACACCGCAGTTAATATTTGATGTGTTTGTGTTTATTTCCTCTCAGGCTTGTGTTGTGTGAATGGATATTCTTGGACTCTGTATCAGCGGGTTCTGCCCCATTGGATTCAATCAACTGCAGATTGAAAGTATTTTGGGGGAAATTGCATCTGTAGTGAACATGGATGGACCCTTCCTCATCATTATTCCCTGAACAATAGAGAATGAAAACCATTTTCAGCGTTAACATTGGTGTGGGTGTTATGAGTCATCTGGAGATGATGTGAGGTACAAGGAAGGTGTCGTAGAGGTTTTACACACACACACCACTTTATAAGGGGATTTTGGCATCTGAGGGAGTTCCAGAACTAGTCCCTGTAGATATAAAAGGACAGCAGTCATTTTGAATTTTAGAATAATTTGTGTGTGGCTTAATGTCCTTGACAAAAAGCAATACACCGAGTTGCCCTATGAATGAGAGCTCTTGTTTTGGTGACAACTTAAAGAAGCCAAATTTGGCCAAGGACAACATTCTGGGTACATTAGGCAGGCGTTTGAACTAAGAGAGAACTTAGGAACAGAGGTGAACTTATTCACCATCTGGGGAGTGAAGAGTGACCTAGCAGGTAAACAGACGTGTGCTAATTGAGGACAGGGAGAGGGGAGTTGTAACTGGCTGTCCCTTTGTCCTCCAATGGCATCAGACTTCCCAAAGACATTTAACAAATAAAAGAGGAGACAAGAGGAAGAGAGTGATGAGCAGCCCTGCCCATGACCCCTGCTGTCCCTGGTGACTTCCAGTGCTGTGGCACAGACTGGATTGGTCTACCTCTGAGCGGCCAAGATGGATAGGGACCTGTTGAGTTTCACCATGGCGATAATGAGGAGGCCACCAGTCAGCAGGAAGGTAGGCCAGAAGAAGGAGAAGAGGAGGGTTTGGGGCCCATAGAGGCGCCGATACACAACGCTGGTCTCAACTTGAGGTGCAGAGAAGCAGTAGAAGGCCTGGTGCTCATGGAAATTGGCTCTGACCTTCTCCACATCAGCCAGGGCCATCTGGTAGTTGTCCAGGTTGCTAGGGATATAGGAGCACTGTGGGGGGAAGTAAGGATGCTTAGGTTCTCAGATGCTCACTTCGAAGAGGCTCAGGGTGAGGCTTTGGGATATGAGGGGAAATAAAACAAACCAAAAAACTTGGACTTGGGAGTCAGCCCCTGCAGAGCATGGTTAGTGTCTGTGTGTGGGTGGTGGCTTTGGAGTCACTCAACATGATACTGCACACTTGGATGCTGGGCTCAATTGGAGTTCTGGTTCTGTTTGCTGTGAAATCTTAGGCAAATTGCTCGTCCTCTCTGACCCTTTATTATTTCATTACTGAGATGGATCAACAGTGTCACAGCGATGCTCTAGAGAATCATGACTTAAGACAAGTCCAGGAACAAGGGGTTTCGATAAGCGAGCTCGTGCAGGTAACAGCGAGGAGTGAAGCTAGACAGGTAGCATCAAGGCCTGGTGGAAGGGAGTGAGCCAGCTACATCCAGAAGGAAAGTCATCACTCCTGTGGACCAGAGACATCACAGCATCCACCAACACATCCAGAGAAGCCAGAAAACCCTATTTTATTGCAGACTCCCAGGATTTCAACATCCTGGCTAAGATACAAGCAGAAGACTCTTTGAAGTCTAATCCTGTGTGAACCAAAGAAAATATGTTGGCAAGTGGCTCTGTGACAGACTCCAAAGGAAAGAGAGAAAGTGCAAAAAAATAGCTTCAGGCAGGCAGAGCACAGCACACAGTTAAGCTCTGGCACTGATGGTTGCTATTAGGAACCTTCTGGCCTGTTGAGATGATGAGACTCAGCTGCAGAGACAGCCCAGCGTGGAGACCTGGCTTTTATATTTCCATGCCAGAAGGACTGGATGCCGCCTGGATGAACCTCAAGAGATACTTTGCAAGGATGGACCTCTCTACAGACCTGCAGGAGAATACCTCTAGGGTGCCCTTCAGCATAAGCTGTGGGGTACAGGCTCAGGGGAAGTAGAGAGTTTGAGGGCCATGTTCTAGTAAAGTCATATCCAAGGTCAAATATGTAAACCTGAGGCCCAGGGGGCAAATGTTGAGCTAGCATCTTCTCTAGGATCCTTTCCTCCCAAGCTGCATGCTCTGTGGGCACCTGGTCCAGCAGCGTGGAGGTGCTTCCGTGTGTTGCTAATGTCAGATAGGGGAGCCGCAAGCAGGTGCAAGTCCTGAGCCAGGGAGAGCCAAAGCTTCCGGGGAATCTGGCCCTCAGAGGTGCTGGGCACTGCAGGGTGTTTAGTAGCAGGACTGTCACTGGCTAACCTTGCCCATTGAGCACAGATTTCTTTGTAGAGCCAGACAGGCCCAGGTTCAACCACAGCTTCCGAGCTGTGTGACCTTGGCAACTGGTACAATCTCTTAAACCTTGTGAAGTCATTTTTAGTGGTGTCTGCTGAGAACGTCCCTGGGGATTAAACTAGGAAACTTATGTAAAGCACTTAGCAAGAGCCCACATCTTGTAAGCTCAAAAAGTGGAAGAATTAATAATATTAATAATAATAATAATGTTTCCTTACCTATGAATTAGAGTAACTTCAGCATCTTTTGCCTGCTTGCGGTTCCTACGTTCTTGATCTATTTGTCAAGACCCTCACCAGTGGTTCCCTCTGCAGGCCAAGGCAAGGCCTGGGACCTTTTACCCCATTCTGCCTGCCCTGGTACAACCTTCCCTGAGTTATCTCCATGAGTTGAAATGATGCATCCCTGCCTCTAATCTGAGGCTTCACTTTTGTTAGCGTGGACTGCAAAGAGCCCCCTCTCCTTAAACTGAGATTCATGGAAGGAGACAGGGCAGGTTGTGAGGAGGAATGAGAGAGAGAGCTTGACATGTCCAGAGGCATGCTATCAACCCGGAGTATCAGCCAGTCATGCATCCTGATGCTGGACCCGAGAATGAAATGTGCTTGACCGTCTCAGCATGTCAGGCTGCTCTTCACTCTCTATTTGCGGTTTGTGGGTGCTATGGTTTAACAATCCTCTCCTTTCCTAGCTGGAAAAGAAGTCATACACACTGTTCACAATCCAAGCAGGGTTTAGACTAACTTCTGGCTCCTCTGAGCTGGCAGCCTTAATCCAGTGTGTCAGGAGAATGGTGCCATAGCCACAGTTTCTCATCTTTGAAAATGTTTTTCTCACTCCTGGAATAAATTAGAGTTTCTAAAGATGCCAAAGAGACAGCAGGAGCCATTGGTAGAAGCTAGTCCTGGTGGGGCTCCAGGTTCTTGGCCCACACAGTCATGCTAACAATGACCACAAGTCTGACTTCTGTGCGCTGCCACCCCTAGTTTCTGTGCTGGTAGCTGACCCTACGTGGCTGCTGGCTGTCTTTCCAGGATCTTTTGAATGGTGACCTTGGGCCTGAAGTAGCTCATAGCAATAACATCCAATCTTAGATCATCTGGTGAGCTCCTCCAACTGATTATACTCAGGGGTTCTGTCTCAGCTGGTCTAGTATAGAACTCTGACTTCTTTTAAGTCTAGATGGTTCTCATACATAATCAGAATTGAGATGCCCAAATATATGCTAATATTAATTTCATAGTTATACAGGAGAGGTTCTCAGGAAACAGACCTTAGTCCCTTTCAGCCACTCCTGGCCACATGTCCCACTCCATCAGGTGGCATTTCTGGAATCAGTCTTCCAGACACTTCCTTTGCCTAGCCTTCTCCCCTATGCCTATGCTAGTCCCACCACTGCTGAGCCTTCCTCCTCCCTGTTTCTGTCGCTACAGGAACTGCCTGTTTTGAAAAGCCTGACCCATCACATCTCTGTTCCGGTCCTCACTGCCAGCTGGAAATATCACCCGCTTCCTTGAGTCCCATTTCTCTCTACTGCTCTCTGTGGCATCCCCCCCCCACAAAGCCCACACAAAAAAAACCCCACACACAATTAATGTCCCTACATATGCTCGCTCCTCTTGAGACCCATGAGCCTGATGTGGGAGGGCGCAGTGGTTGTTGAATGAACAGAGAAGTGAAAGAAACGAAGGGAGGGAAGGGGACCAACTTGCCTGTTCAGTAGAGAGGGTTGTGGTGGTGATGGGGGCTACAGGTTGAGGGAAACTCTCTTAAATGTTTGTTATGGGAGCTGCTGTAGTCCAGGCTCCAAGGTGGCCCTGGGATTTACCCAGCTCCACTGTTGGACTTGGTTGGTGGAAGAAGTGACTTCTAGTGACCGCTTCTCCTCTCTGAGGGCCCTCCGTTTGCCAACACGGGGCTTTGCACATTTGCACACAGCACTGAACTTTAGTGCAGCAGTTCTGGGTATGGCATTAGCATCCACCAACAAAGGTGGAAACTTAGACCCACAGGGCCTCAGCGACTTTCCCCCAGCTGTCAATGAGGGGCAAATTCAAACCACCCATATCTGTCTGATTCCAACCCTGAAGATCCAAGGCTGACTTCTCATGCCAGCCAGAAGACCCCATTCAGGTGGGTTATCTTGGCTTCAGAAACATGGGCAGCTGGGGACAAGCTCATAGATCTGTCAGGGCTAGTACCCAATCCTCTTTCATTACCTGTTGGTTTTGGTCCTGAGTGTCTTCTGTGTGGTACAATATGGCCCACTGGCCCACAACTGATACATTGACACAAAGGCATGGGTACCGGGGCACCTTCTTGCCCTCCAGCTCATCATGGTCCTTGATGTTGGCTTCAATCAGGTGGCAGGTAGACTCTTGGGTCCACACACTGGGGAGACAACACACACACAAACACACACCTCAGAACAAGGGTGACACATACCCACTGGGAATCCCTATTCCCTTAGAGTCTTTGGAAAGGCCCAGGGCTGGCACCTTTATCCTGCCACCAGCATGTAACGCAATCTAGGTCCATGGCCCCAGAGAGTCCTGGACTCTGTGAATCACAACAATTTCAGATGAGTTGGCTCTTGGGATTTTTTTTCTACATAACGGTTCTCCAACCTTGCTACCCACCCCATGCCTAAGAACTTTTATAAAAGATCCCCATGACTGAATCCCATTCTAGAGAAAGCAAGGCAGAATTTCACAGGAGCTTGGGCCCGAGCTCTGGTGTTGCTTAACATACTCATCATGGGACTGTGAAGAGCAGCCAAATCTGAGACCTTCTTCTCCATATCATCTCCAAGCCACAAGTGTAGATGAAAACCTCAGATGGGATAGGTGACTTCTGCGGGGGGGAACACATCACCTGAGGCAAGGACTGAGTAGCTCAGAATCTCTGTCCTTTCCCCTTGAAAAACGAGGACCTGTGTGAGGGGCTTGATATAGTCGGGGCTGGAGGGCGGCGGCATAGCGCTGGAGAGGCACAGGCCTGCTCAGCAGCCCCTCATTCGGGTGGCATTCGGGCCTGGCCTGATGGTGACATTGTAAAGCAGGAATGCACAGCAGGACCAGGAGAAGTCAATAGGCTCTTCAACGCCTAAGCAAATAGATAGTGACTTAGTTGCCTGTATCCTGGGAGACCCGCTGCCAGACAGGAGAGGGTTGTCGGCAGCCAGAGTATGCCCAGAAGCCTCCTCAGCCAAAGGGTGGGCTGAGAGAGCACTCAGGGACTTTACAGCTTTTCTTTAAAAGCTAGAGGGATGACATGCCAGGGAGTGGGGTGCAAGGATATGGACCACTCTCCAAGATTCCTGCCTAGAGTTTGGGGGACCAGATGTCAGTTGAATAGAGAAACTCCCTACTTATTGGAAAAACCCAGGCAAGTAGAGGTGTGCCCTGCAAAAAGGGAGTCCATGTGTGCAGACTGCTGCCGGTCTGCCGTGCCCATTCTCCCCCATGTGGCACACTCTCACTGGAGGGTTGTATCCTGTAGCTGTCACCACCAGGTCCTGGACCAGCAAGGCTCTTACTTGTTTGCTTCTCCAGCACTGGAACCTGTAAGCTGAAGGGTGAAACTGCCCTGTCTGTCCAGCCTGCTGAGAGGGGTCAATGGTAGAGCAGGTAGAAAAGGCTGGGGTTCCTCCAGGCAGTTGGGGGTTCCTACCTTTTCTGGTAGAGAGGCAGCACTGTGGTACCCAGGATATAGTAGGTGATGGCAGCACACACTACCATTGTGACCCCCAGGCAGAGGGCTCGCGTCTCTCCTCGCTTCTGGGCCATCACCAGCTTCTTCCCCATAGCCACTGGGGGCAGCAATCATTTTTGGCACCACGGAGGCAAAGAGAAATGAGAATAGAAAGAAGGTCAGGTGAGAGGGATGTGATCAAACACCAGCATCGCTCTTATTCTGCGTGGAGCTTGGCAACTTCCACAGGGCAGCACCCTGTGGTGCAGGCCCCACCCTGGCCCCAGGCCTTCTGCTAACAGCCTATGATTAGTTTTTCAATACTCAGAACCCATTATCACCAATTATCTCTCTGGGAAACTGGGCATACTGGTCAGGGATTCCTTATGGTGACAACTTTTTCCAGTGAGCCCTCTGAGACTGCCGGGCATTAAGATTAGAGCGTGGGATTTCAGAAGGGCGGGAAAGGGAAGCACCTGTTCCAGGGGGAGCCAGCCCTGTGACTTGCCCCAGTCTCACACCGCCTGCAATGTCCTGATGGCTCACCAGCCTCCTGGAGTGAGTTCTAAAAGAAACACCAGTTCCTGTGCTCAACCATGGATTCTGTTTAAATGTAAAACATAGGTGGGGATCTGGGATTCTGTAAGCTTAATGAGAATCTCCAACAGGAAGGAGGATGCAGACCTTTGATGTCTCTCATGGCCTAGACAGGAAGAAGTGTGTTTCTGTGATAAAAGAAGGGATTTCAGTTAGACTGTAGGGAAACTGTCCCAGCTGTGAGATGCTAAGAGTGTCTCAGGACACCTTAGATGGAACTTTCTATGGAGAAAATTCACCCTAGATCTGGGCTGGATTTAGGAACATTGGAAAAGAGTTAAAGAAGAGCCTTGTGTGGCTTAACCATTGGGGTGACAGCCTCTTCCTTAGAAGGACCGAGGATGGAGTTTATTTGGGGAGTGTAGAGAAGAGAGGGTCTGAGGTCATCAGACATGAGATCAAGCCCTGGCTTCGCTGCTTAGCAACCACGTGACTGTAAAAACAAGAAAAATGGTACCCACCTCAGAGTCCCAGTACAGACCTACCAATACTGTCGAGCGTCACAAATTTGCCACAGTGGAACCCTTCATAAACAGCAGCTGTCATTAACTGGGGAATCAGAAAAGCATGGAGCACTTTGCCAGGCCTGTCTATTGTTATCCCTCTACTGATGACAAGTGACAAGACTGGTCCCGATCCCCAAGCTGGCCACTGAAGTGACTCTCAGAACTGAGTCAGCATGCCAGGTCCTCTGGTGCCAGAACTCAGAAGGGCATCAGGGGAGGTAGGGGTTTCCACCTCCCTATCTGCGCCATTGCAGGCTTCTCTCTGTCTCCCACCATCTCCCCTCAGCCCCGACTTCCAGAAGCCCTTGTAAACTCTTTGGGATGCAGTACTCACAGTTCACTGGGTCTCCACTGGCAGATGGTTTCTCTCCACCCGGTCCCCCGCCCCCACCCCAAGTCAGGCTTTAGCAGGAAGTTTGGTCTCCCAGTTGGTCTCCAGGGAAGCAGTCTTCAGTCCCGGCTGGGTCGAGCCTCCATGCCCAAACATGGTCAGGTCTGAGCACACAGCTTGCCTCTGGGACAAAACTCCACCAGCAGGTACAGAGCCCTGAAGCCCTCAGCTGCTGCTGGGGACTCTGCCCCTGCATTTCCCTGAGTCTCCTGGGAAACAGATGTCAAGCAATGAAACCCATTGCCCCCCTCACCAAGACCCATCCTTATATATACAGAAATGTTTCTTCTACGCTCCATCTTCCATCTCTCTGGCTAGCAGGGAGTCCAGGAATAGGAAATGATCTTCCTCGTGTGGGGCAGGGGAGGGAGGTATAGGGGTTGGGCTTGTCACTAACCCTGGTCTATCCAACCCAGAGTGGCCAAAGCTTCCCTGCCTTTGTCACTGACATCCTGTGTGACTCTGAACCAGTCTCCACACCTCTCTGGGCCTCCGTTTTCTCACTTCTATCATTAACGTTTTTAAAACTTAACTTTGTTCGGGATTGTGGTGCAGTTAGAGATGGAGGAATCCAGAGACAGGAGGACACCCCACCTTTTAAGGACCACTGGCACTGAGGCTGGGAGTAGAGAGCCCCCCGGCTGCTTCCAGCCAACTATCCAGGTCCAGGGTCAGTGCCGTGTTGGGAACCTCCTACAGACCGCCTTTGTCTCATAGGCAGACACTTGTTGCAACCCAAAAGACAACTGAACATCGGTACTGGGAGCAGACCTGCTTCTGCACCCCAGGACCTCATGAATAAAGACTAGAGTTGAGAGTTGAGAGCCAGGCAGTGATGGCACATGACCTTAATCCCAGCACTAAGGAGGCAGAAGCAGGTGCGTCTCTGAATTCGAGGCCAACCTGATCTACAGAACTAGTTTCAGAATAGCCAAGACTGCACAAAGAAACTCCACTTTGAAATTTTTTTTAAAAAGTAGAGTTAAAAAAGCAAGAAAAACAAGCCACACACACACACACACACACACACACACACACACACACTGTGGTGCCCTGATAGGCATCTGCACGCGACTAAGGCCTGCAGACTTAATGGCTAGTCAGAAGTTTCTCTATTTGATGTGCAGATCCGAATTAGAAGCTAGCCCTCCCGGTGGCAAATCCCAGCCATCCCTGCCCACCAAGAGGCTCCTCCAACACTTCAAATCATACCTGTGATATGTTCCCAGCCACCTGAAGTTCTGGAGGTCACCTCTGGTGTCCCCAGCTTCAGCGCAGTGTGTGCAGCTGAGATGTTCCTCCTGCCCAGTGAATGCTCTCACTTCTCACAGAAGCCTACTGCCTGATGGTGATGAGGTGACCTGGAGCCCAGAAGGAAAGCTGTCACTCAGGGCTCCTTGATACTCTGGTGGCGAGCACCATCCCATCCCCCTTTTCTCAACGACTCTAACAAGAGAGCTAATCATCTGTTTCATGGGCCTCATACCAAATGGAGATGTATTAGTGTGTATGTGAATGCATGTAGGGGGTGTCTGTATGGTTTATGCATATGTATGTGGTATGTATATGTGGATGGAAATGTGTGGTGTGTGTGTGTTACGTGTTTGGTATGTGTGTGGTGTGTGATATATTCATACATGTGTGAATGCATGGAGTCTGGAGTGGGGACACTGGACGTTCTGCTCTATCACACTCCACCTTACACAGGAAATTTCACTGAGCCTAGAGCTAGGAGGATGGGCAGCATTTTCTGGCAAGCTTGTGTCCCTGCTGCTTACGGTGCTAGGTTTACAGGTATGCACCTAGCTATGCCCAGGTTTTTACATGGGTACTGGGGATTTGAACTCAGTCCTTTTGCAGGTGAGAATTCTTACCCGCTCAGTCCTACAGACAGGGATCTCTTAAAGTATAGGGGACAGGAAAATTGACAATGAGGGGGAATATGAATATGAGATAAATCTTTAGGAGAAGATTTTTCCAATGATGGGCCATTGTCCATTCAAGGACTAAAAGCTTTTTCCTAGAACCTACAAAATAACTCAGAAACTTCTCCCTTGGGAGAAAGATGTGGGCGGTAGATGGTTCTTTATGAATGTCAGTGAAGGGCCTGTTAATAATCCACACAGTGGGTGACGAAAGTTTACACAGTTGGGATTTATAAACACTGTGGAGCTTCCCAATGGGTTTTTTTTCCTTTTGGAAATAGAACAAATCAGTGACAGCACCTGCTGCCCTCAGCTGAACCACAACCAAAACGCAAGGGCAAGCCTTGCTCTCCCTCTAGGATAAGCTAGTGAAAAATCTTGGATCCTACCTGAGTTTGGGAGGGTTAGGGTTAGTATGTGTGACAGGTGGCCACAGGTGAAGGAGACAATGGTGCCATGCCTGGAAAGTTTGATGGTTCTTGGAATGTCAGCGTGGGGAAATATTGGAAAGAAAATGGTCCCCATAGGGAGTGGTATTATTAGGAGGTGTGACCTTGTTAGAGTAGGTGTGGCCGTGTTGGAGGAAATGTGTCACTGTGGAAGTGGGCTTTGAGGTCTCCTGTGCTCAAGCTACACCCAGTGTTACAGTTCACTTCCTGTTGCCTCTGGATTAAGACGTAGACCTCTCAACTCCTTCTCCAGCACCATGTCTACATGCATACTTCCATGTCTCACCTCATGGACTAAACCTCTGAAACTATAAGCCAGCCCCAGTTAAATGTTTTCCTTCATAAGAGTTGCTGTAGTCACAGTGTCCCTTCACAGCAATAAAACCTTACCTAAGACAATCAGAAACCACTAAACACTTCCAACTGTATCCTTCCAACAAACTCTGTGATAGTAAGTACGAGGCTCACAGAGGTACTCTGAGGTAGAGGCTTTCTACCCATTTTTAGGGATGTAGCTGAGGCTCATTGGGTTACGTTGCCCAAGACAAGTCACCTGGAACCTTGTTCTGTCCTTCTCCAGGAGGAAGATACTTGTGCCATCCACCCTGCATGACTTTAAAGTCTGGGATCTCATCTAAGCCTGGCACACAGTGTCAAAATTGTGCTTTCCAGAGACAGTCACTCCACATACCATCTATGCCCCCTACAGAGCAGTACTCATGGCTCTGCTTTAGCCTGGGTGGACCTCTGTCACTGCCTGCTCAGACAACAGAACATTCTGATGGGTGTACACTGCCTGATCACCAAGGCTAAGTTTTGCTTAGGGCTTCAACATCCCCTGGGTGCCTTGTCTTGGAAACAGCCCCCATACCCCAGGAAGCTGAATACAGGTTGCAGGTAGTTAACATCTCTTTCCAGACATGAGCATGATCACACCCAAAGAGGGCTGCAGTCCTGCACTGGAGTGAAGTCTCCTCGCTGAAAGCCTTGGACCACAGAGCAGGAACAAACCAACCCTCTTGCTCTCTCAACTCCAAATCTACAAATCCAAGAGCAGAGGAAACACATGGCTCATGCCTCTGGGTATGCTTTGAGGTGATTTGCTGCACAGTTGTCATAGCAAGCATATAGTCAGGGATTTTAAATGGGGTGGTCCCTGTTGCTGGTGGCAGAAGGACCGCGCCAGTAGGGGGTCAAAGTCTGAGGTGACTGCATTTATGGCAAAGCAGAGCTAGGAAAATCCAGATCTACCTTCTCGTTCTCTCGCACTGCTGCATGTTTGGAACCAAACGACAGCCTGGAGAGGGTGTTTCTATTTACTGAACATCTACAGTGTGCCATGGTACAGGCTGTTGGTCAGCTCTTCATGGCTGATAGGTTTGTTTTGACGCCTGTGTTCAGAGGCTTCAGCTCTGGGAGACTGGCTCTGTGTGGCCTGCAGGACTGTGGTGAGGCCCAACACAGTGCAGACAGGAGCGTGTGGTGGGAGGGGCCGCTCACTTCGTGAGGGGCGGGATGAGGGACGGGATGCAAACAGAGAAAGGATCCAGGAACATGAGGATGATACACCCTTCCAAAGCATGTTCCCAGTGACCTACTTTCTCCCACAAGGTCTTGCTCCCTAACATTTCCACGACCTCCCTGTAGCGCCATCTGCTGGTGACCAAGCCTTTGAAACATGACAAACATTCAAGAATCCAACCAGAATACGAACCTGTGTGGATCACAGTCCTCCCTTCTCTGAAGATCTGCTTTTTGCTGCTTTAGATATCCATTGTATAAACATGAACAGAAAATATTTAATAGAATGTTCCTGAAATAAACTATTAGTAAGTTTTAAATAACTTTCATTCTGGTATACTGCTTTAATTACTAGTAGTTATTATCTCTGGCTGCACCTAATTTACAAATTTAACTTTGTCATAGGTGTGCATGTATAGAGAAACCCATTCTCCAGGGAAAGTCTTGCAAAATACACAAATACACATTAATTCCTCTCAACAATCCCCACAAAGACCTGTGTTTTCTGTCAACACACAAAACCGGTGATTTTCCCAGAGCCATGCCCCAGAATGGGATGTAATGGGCCCTGGTCCTGAATCTGTGCCCATTGACTCAACAGCCCCTCTGTCACCCATGACTCCCATGAGAACAGTTGCCAAGAGGATCAGTGTGTCTCTATGGCAATGGCTCTCAACCTTCCTAATGCCATGAATAAGTCACACTAAGACCAGGGACTGTCACTTTTCTTATTCTGTATCAGAATAATAGAGTTCCTCATTTTGTGGTGACCTCCAACCATAAAATTATTTTCATCATTACTTCATAACTGTAATTTTGATACCGCTATGAATCATAATGTAAATATCTGATATGCAGGATGTTTGATATTCGAACCCTATGAAAGGGTCATTCGACACGCCCCCCAAGCAGTTCAATACCCAGGTTGAACACTACTGCTCTCTGGTGTCTACTGCAGCTGGTGTACAGTCCCCCTCAGTCTCTTTTCCGATTTGGCATCCGCTTATTTATTTATGGTGAAGCATCTAGCTTCCACCAACCTTGTGAATGAGTCCCATAAACCAGCCAGGTCTGGAGCCTCTGCCCAGTATGCATCATTTTCTGAGTGCAGAAGGCAGAGTGAAGCCAGTGGCCCCGGGACAGACACCTCAGTGTACCCTGTGCCTAGACTCTGAGGACATTTTTCCTGCTCCAAATATGATCAGTCTCATCCTTTGTAGGAAGTGAGATTGTTAAAATTACAAAAAAAAGAAAAGAAAAAAATCATGTACTTAAAAGAGAGCACAGTGGTCTCCCCTTAGCCATGGTTTTGGTCTTGGCAGCTCCTCTTCCCCACGGTCAACAGCAGACTGAAAATATATCATGGAAATTTCCAGAGATAAATAATTCAT
Source organism: Ellobius talpinus (assembly GCA_001685095.1). Classification (NCBI taxonomy): domain Eukaryota; kingdom Metazoa; phylum Chordata; class Mammalia; order Rodentia; family Cricetidae; genus Ellobius; species Ellobius talpinus. The sequence goes on along the minus strand of LOJH01001001.1, from coordinate 32,161 downwards.
AAGTTTTAAATTACTCTCATTGCCTTACATCATCATAATTGTCCTATTTTATTTTTAGTTATGGTTAATTTTTTCTGTACCTAATTTACAAATTAAACTTTATCTTAGATATGTGTATATAGAAAACATTACAGTATGCATAGAATTTGGTACTGTTCACCATTGCGGATATCCACTGGGGTCTTGCAGTTCAATCTCCACAAATAAGGGCAATTATTGCAAAAAAAGCAGAGGAAATAACTAGGGGAGAATTGAATGTCAATATGAGAATTAAACGTTATGACAAGGCATGGCAAGCAGCCTGGGGTGGTTGTTTCCTAGGAAGAGGAACATCTTTTTCCACCTCGTTTAATCATATATCCCTCAGCCCCCATTTTCCTTCCTTCGTGACCAGGTGTTTTAGCTTGTGGTGCTGTTAACACAATATTGTTCAACACCTTGAACACCTTCTTTGGGACAAGAAGAACATGGCCAAACTCAGGTAGGCTGACTGTGTAGTAATGGCTGTTCCGTTACAAAATCTCCCATCTCTGTGGGAAAGTTGGACGACAAAGAGTGTGGAAAGAAGACCAGATGTGGCGGCAACCTCTAGATGGCATATGTCTATCCAGACTCGTATGAAGGACTCATGGGCCCTCCCCTTCCATGGCACATGCTTTGGGTAGTGTCACATTGACCACGATGCATCCTCCGTCACCATGTCTCCACCAGAGCGCAAATTCGCTAAGACCAGGGACCTGTCACTTTTCTTATTCTGGATCAGATCTTGAACTCCTAGGAAAATACACCAAGCTCCCTGGAACTTTGAGTGGCCATAGTCAACTGATTGGAGAAAAATCCTCTTTCTTCGTGTCACAGAACGTTGCAATCATTTTTGTGTGTATAGCAAAAACGTCTTCCTAAGGATGTTGCAGTTTCTGTTACGTGACTAGTCTAGGATAGGTGTCTGCCACGCTGCGCTGGTGGCTGTTTAAGGATGTAGGGCTTGGCAGCAGCAACTTAAGGGGTTTTGTTTCGGCTCACAGTTTGGGAGATTACAGCCCATCACAGTGGAGAAAGCGTGGCATCAGGAGTGCCAGGCAGCTGGTCACATAGAGGGCTCTGTCAGGAATTGGAGAGAGATGAACGCTGGCACTCAGTTCACCTCTGTTTTGTTCAGTCTGAGACCCTAGACTATGGGATGGTGCTCCACATATTAGGTGTGGGTCTTCCCTGCTCTGTTTCTTACAGTGTGTTACTATGGTGATTCTAAATGAAGTCAAATTAACGATGAGGATGATTCATCCTGGGAACAATGGTGTTTTCTTCCTTGTTAGTGTCTAGTGGAACTCAGCAGGCTTGTTTCACCCCATACACCCAGGCCACACTCACACATATATGTCATTTCCCATGAATTGACGAACACAAAGTACAATAGAGATTTATAAGACTTTATATTACAGGACCCAACTCAGGGGTAGAAATGAAACTACCATAGAGGTATAAGAAGCCAATACAGTGGTAGCGTAGTCCATTTTTTAATGTTCTATCAAAGCACCTGGGGGTAGGAATTTATAAAGAAGAGATACATATCACTGAACGCTGAAAGCCTAAGATTGGGTGGCCCCATCTATCGGTCGATGATGAAGGCCTCCTTGCCTGCATTGTAACATGGTGGACAGCATCATGACAGCAGCGAGAAAGAGATGAAGAGGGAGAGGGGAAAAGAGAGAGATGGGGCCAGGCTTACTTTTTTAAAATAAGGCCCTGCCCTTGTGAGGTCTGTCTGGGGTTTGTAGAGAAAAGCATTATTAGTCTCTTTCCACAGTGTGGCCCCTGGTGACTTAATAACCTCCCACTAGACTGTATCTCCTACAAACTCCATCACCTTGGCATCTGCATTGAGGACTAGGCTTCCAATACCTTTGAGGGAAACACATTGAACGTATATCCAAGTTACAACAGGTGGGACCTAAATAAATAAATAAATAAATAAATAGAATGGATGGCATGCCTGCTCCTAAGAAGTTGAGGCATTTATTACACATTTAAGAAAGAATACAGTAGACACAGGGACATCTGGGAGAATCCAGAGTGGACATGACCAGCAAGCTGACACAGGCCATTTGAGAGGGAATAGAGAGGGGAGAGTCAGGAGCCAAGAGGCCAGCAGGCAAAGAGGCCAAAACATAAAAGAACTGGCGTAGCCAAAATGGTTGAATTATATAGGAAGAGCACCCGGGGGAAGGGCAGCCCAGTCCTTGGACTGGAGAAGCTTAGGGTAGGGGGCCCCAGCTTAGTGTGAGCCAGAGTGGGCGGGGCATGAATTTGCTAGAAACTGAGGAATTCATCTGTCGTGATGACTTGCAGGACTCCAAACACAAGCGATGCCACGTTGGGACTCAGACAGCAAAGTGGTTCTCTCCTCTTCTGCTCAGCGGTGGCCTCGGGCAGTGCCTCCCATTGACAGGGAACCCTGCTGGCCCCTTAAACCAGCCACTCGGTGGCACTGGCTGGAGACTCCTGCATCAGGAAGAGCTGGTGTTGCAGTTGGATCTTGCTGATTCCTTGAGAGCCTCTGTGAGGCAGGGTTAGAGTGTAATAGATCATTGGGAGCTGAAAATCTAGGATGGGGAGAGTTTATACCTTTGCAGCATGGAAATACACAGACAGCACAAATGGAAGCCATTTCCTTCTCTTTTGTCTTTCCTGTCTTTGGGGAGTTGGTTCATCGTCACAGCACACGGTGAGCTTGATCTTGATCTTAACAGATACCTCAAGTTGATGTGGTCTTTGGGCAATGCTGAGGAAACCCAGAGGAGAGTGGTGACCCATGTGCTAGTCAGACCAGCATAGGGGACAGGGGAAGGAGAGTGAAGTCCAGAATTAGCAGGGGTTCTTGAGAGGGTTCTGCCTGACCTTACCCTCCTGGGGCCTTTCTCTGTCTCACCTGATCCCTGAGTTAGTTGTTCCTAAATCTCCTCTCCCAGTCACTTGATACTACTAGCTGGATGTAACTGGTCAGTAGATAGCAAATTTCTCCTGTAGCCTCTCTCTCTGCTAGGCTTCCAGGACTGAGAGACTGCAGGGGTGTGGAGCAGATCAGCAGGGCACACACATCTAACAGCCAGACTCCTCTGTGAGCTTTGGCAGCATGAAAACCTACAAGCAGGATAGATCAAAGAGCCTGAGCCCATGGGGAATCTGCAGCCCCCAGAAACAGGGGTAAAGGCTACAAGTTCTACAGGCTTGCATATCAATATTAAAGTTGTTCCTTTGTAGCCTCAAGCAGGTAAGAACTGAGGAAACCTAGGTTTCCTCCTTTTCAAGATGGGGACACTGAGGTAGAGACAAACCTTTTCATGTCTGAGGGTGTAATAGCTGGTGGCACATAGAACTCCTCGCGCTTGCTGTCTGAGAAGTCCGATAGAACATTCTTTGTTCAAATTTGCTGTGGACATAAGCTTTCCAATGCAGTAGTCACCACTGAGCCTTGACATGTGCGGAGGGAAGAAATAGACTGCATTTTAGCTCAGCTCAGTGGAAACAGCCACATGTGGATAATGACGCTTCCGAAGCCAGGCCTTGGAGCCCCACCGAACCTCTGTCTGAAGTAGGATTGAGCTGACCTGATAGTTCAAGCTTTGAACCAGGCTCTACGCCCCAGGGCCATATCCGGGGTGGGTGGTGCTGGCGTGCTTCCCAGGATTATCAAAAGAGACACTCCAAAGAGACTTTTTAATCCCTTTTGTTATACATTAATGAAAACTTCTGTCTGTGATCCATAAGTCCTAAAAATCACTCAGCAAGCTCCAGGCCTCACCCCTTCATCGTAAATACTGGACATTTCTCTGGGAGATCACAAAGCAAACTTGAGTCCTGCCTCCCCTCTGGGACCTTCTTTAAGGAGGCCAGTGGATAGGTATTGGAATCTGTTTCTTAAAAGTCGTCATTTCCTGAGTGCTTTCCTCATGCTGAGCACTGCGCTAGGCCCAGTACACTCTCACTGTAGCCCTAGAACAAATGACCACACACCAAGAGGCTTAAGCACAGAGAAGAGTCCCCTCTCAGGTCTACAGGCCAAAAGCCAAGATCGCGGTGTGAGAGCTGTGCTGAGCTCCCCTGGGCGCTGGAGGATCCTTCCTGCCTCTTCGAGCTTCTGGTGGCACCTATGCTTCCTTGGCTTGTGTCTGTGTCACCTCAACCTGCACCTCCATCTTCTCACGGCTTTCTACTCTTTGTCACTGTCATCTGTAATGATTTCAGCCACATAAGGCGGATACTTCCGGGTTCTGGAGCCATGCATGAGCAGACGGGCCCTCAGGCGGAGATGCCCGAATGTTAAAGGGCCCTGCGTGACTCATGTGCGCGCATGCGTGGTTTACATCCACTATGACTCCGCTAAGCCCTTGTGAGCACGCATGAGCCAGTCATCTGCAGCATCTCCCTGCGCGCATGCGCTAAGCAGCTTTTAAAAAGCTGGACAGTCCATCTTCCTTTCTGCTCACCGATTCCCCAGGCCTGTACAAACCCCCTCTAATAAACTCCTAAGCAAGTTTGTTGCATGCTCCTTGTTTCTTCTCACACCAGGTAATTTCATCATCTACTGGTTAGTGTCTTACACAGACACTTAGCATTAGACTAAAGATCCACCCACGTCACCCAATATGATCTCAGAGGACTAAAGGTGTGGTTCAGGTGTGTGCAATGCTTGTCTAGCTTGCAAAGGCCCGGATTCAATTCTCATCATAGAAAAAAACACTCAAAAACCCTGACTATATCAGATGAGAGAATATATGAAGGTCTCATGGCTTTGAACATGATATGGGCTACCATTTGAAGGGCCACCATTCAAGCCACTATAGTTACCTTATTTAATACAGGTACCAATCCTAGGCTAGAGGTAATTTAGCCAGATCAACGAATCACTGTAACCTCTCTTTGATTTCATGGCTGTGCTCCCTGCCTGTCTCACTCCTGCAAAATCCAGGTTAGAGAATCCTTCCTCATACCCCCAGAGGAGGGGGACCAAACTCCTCCCATCTTGTAGTGTCTGTTTCGTGTGGCCTCAAGGTCACTCTAGAGCTATCCAGCAGTTGACTGAAGCCAAGAGAGTCAGAGAAATAAGGTGGGCAATTAAAGGTTTGGCACACACATTGGCCTGCAAGTAGGATACAGTATTTATCCTCATCTAACATTGGCAGGCCCTGGTCATGGGATTCCCATCAAGCTGCAAGGGGAACTGGGTGATGTAGGCCCTACTGACAGTTGTTTCTCATATGAATGGCTCTTGCAAATGTACCAAGGAAAAGATGTCAGCTTTCATTGGCCAGTCGGCCACAGTTGCATTAATCTGTTCCTTCCCTATGCCTGTAATCTATTCTTTCATTCCTTTATTTCTAGAAGAGAAACTACAGGTCCAGAAAAGTTCAATGATTTAACTAAGGCCACCGATCATATCTCATGGGCTGGAATCCCAGACTGAACAAAAAGGAACATAAAGGACGCCCTCTTATTCTGAGCTCTTTAATTCTGCTTCCTAACCAGCACCAAGAATCATGTGGCTTGTGCTGCTGTGTTGGACATAGATTGTATCCCTTTGAACTGTGAGCCAAAATAACCCTTTCCTTTCTTAAATTGTCTTTTGTCAATCATGGGGCCATTTCTAGGGACTGGAGCTGTGGCTCCACAATGAAGAGGGCTTGCTGCTCTTGAAGAAGACCCAAGTCCTGTTCCTAGCACCCACATGAGGTGCTTCACAGCAGCCTGAGCCTCCAACCCCAGGAGATTTGGCATCCTCTTCTGGACTCTGAGGGTACCCATGCTCACATGAGCATGCAAGCATACAGAAACATGCAAGCATACACATACGTAAAAATAAAATATTTTAGTGTTTTTGTAGTCCTTTGAGAATTCCATGCAATGTGCATTGATCATTTCTTCCCTCCCCTCGTCCCTCTAACTCCTCTCAGATCCATGCCAACCTTCCAAGTTATCCAACTCCATGTTCTTTTTTTTNCTTGAAGAGCTTTCTCCCCTGCTCCCTACCAATGATAATATTTTTTTCTAAAGAATGGTAACAAATACAGTCACAAATACAATCAATAAGGTTCATTGATTTGTGGGGCTGCAGAGATGGCTCAGCCTCACAAGAGAACACACCTCTCTCACAGAGGACACGAGTTCGTTCCCAGTACCCACTTCAGGTGGATCACAGTAATCTGTGACTACAGCTCCAGGAGATCAGATGTTCTCTTTGGGGTTCCACAGATATTCCCACTTACAGCCACACACAACCACACACAGCCACACACAGCCACACACACACAGGCGCACGAGCACATATATAATTTGAAAATAGAATACATCTAAACAAGAAAGAAATGTATTGGCGTGGACCTCTCAGCTTCTCCTATTCCAAACACACTGCTTGGTCTCTGCCTCCAGTCTCTCCTCCTGCTCTCAGCCGTCCCTCTGGGAAGCAATGGGGAGCTAGAGCTGAAGAGACAGGAGGCAGAAAGGTAATGCAGATCGAAGAGGGGGCAGCCGAAAGAGAACGAGAAATCCACATGGGCCCTATGTCCTAGAAAATTTTCTTGTAGTTGACACATGAAAGTTTTGGAGCAGTTTCCACTAGGAAAAAAAATAGCAGAGGAAAAATACGAGGTGCGTGATTGTGAATTACGATGTGCTCTTCTTTTTTGTGTGTCTATGGGAAAGCAAGTCCTTCGTCTCTCCTCGGTTTAAGCTCCTCTGGCAGGATGAACTGTGCTTCTTGGCTGTAAATCCATACAGATGAACTGGGCTATGGGTAGAGTGACCACAGCCTCCCGTAGTCCCTTCTGGTTCCATATCTTTGTAGAGTGCTGTCTCAGTCTCCCATAGTCATGTGATGATAAATTCCAAAACTTAGTAACAAAAATGGTTTGTGATTTTTTTGGGTGGTTCTTCATGTTGGTCTCCCCTTAGCAGGCCTTCTTTCAATGAAATGCTCCACTTTCAATGAAAAGCAAATGATACACAAGGAATATATTCTAGTGCTGTGCAGCACCGCAGAGAGACTCACAGTTTAAATGGTACATCATGTATACATCATGTAGTCTATGAAAAACTAGCAAGAGTCTGATTGATGGCTCCCAACACACACACACACACACACACACACACACACACAAAGCTGATTGTTCAAGGACACAGAGGTGCCTGTCATCCTGAACTGCTCATTCTACACTGTAAACATGCACAGTTACTGTGATGAAGCACTCACTCCAACTTTGGGGACTCTGTTGTATTGTGTCTCACACACATGAGGCCAGGAGGAAAGAGGTAGTGGCTAGCTCATCTCCAAATGTCTAAGGGCACGAAGAACCAAGGAATAGGCTGAATTATGGCCTTCACACTCTGAATGCCAGGCGCATCCTCCTTTGCTGGTTCTGTTTCAGGGCTCTCAAACACAGTGAGGAAATGGGAGCACGCCCCTAGGAGTGGGTTTCTTGCACTGCTCGGTCTCTGAATGCCATAGGAATTGAGGAGGGAGAGGTAAAGAAGACTGTTGAAAACAGCTCCGAGCTGTGGCCCTACCCTGGGCGGAAGGCACAACTCAGATCCCTCTACTCAGTGTTTGTTGTAGTCCAGGATTGATGATGAGGTCTCAAGCCTGACCACAAACATGCCAGAGAAGTTTGAATTAAAACTCTCTAGGGAAGAAAACTCAGCTTCCCTTTGTGCTTTTTAAAACCTGAGTTTATTTTTCATTATAAATAGTTAAGTGTAGTCTCAAACTTTGACACAAATTAAAAATCATCTATAATGCCACTATTTAGTAAATGTGCTGTGTGCCTTTTAGAATCTTCCCTTCTGGAATAGTCTCCCACTTATAAATGGTTCTGTTCCACATGGTTGCCATGGCAGAATATGTCTGCGTGACAGAGCACCCAAAAACTTAGCAGCAACAATGGATCATCAATCTGCTGGGATCAACCCAGCCAAGATGAACTACCCTACCATGCCAGCTACCTCCCTACCCATTATTCTCCTCTTCCTAGTCATATTGCCAGTGCTCTGCTATTCCCCCTTCCTTGAAGGTCCTTCTCCCCTGCTCCCTGACAGGAGTAAATATTTCTGTATTTGGGAGCAATGAGCAGGGAGGTGGACAGGATGGTGGGGCAGTTCATCTGGGTGAGGCCGATGCCCAGTGGGCTCACTCGTGCTCCTGCAGTCATTGCACNTATGAGGGTGGGCTGGCTGCTCTCGGCTGGGCTAGGCCGTGGGTTTCCCGTTGGACTAGACAAAGCTGTTCTCGTGGTGACAGGATCCAGAGGCAGTAGAAGAAGAGGCTAAACATTCCCTCGAGGCCAAGTTTGGAACTTGGTTTTGTCACTTACACTGCAGTCTATTGGCCCAAGCAGATCACGAAGCCAGCCCAGGAAGATCACCTGCGGGCAGAAAACCTGCACAGTGCAGCAGCTGTTTTTACCATTCCCCCCATCACTGCCACAAGTTCTGTGTTTGTTTTTAGAACAGTTCTTCCTTATCAATGCAAAGCCTCGGTGTCATTATTTTTAATACTTATATAATGATCAGGAGGTAAACAGGCTACTGCTTATTTAAACATCTCTTTATTCTTTAGCAAAGAGGAAAAATTACTTCCAATTTTCTGCTTATAGGTAGGACTGCAAAGAAAACCTGACATAGTTATTTCTGTGGTTTTGATTGCTCCCCTGGAACTGGCTCTAAAAGCAGAGGCAGAAAGAGCAAACAGCATTGTCGTTGTTGCTTATTTATTGAAATTTATTTATGCGCAGTGCATAAAAAGAATATATCTGTGGGCTCAAATGATTTTTTTTCATATTCTCCGTGCATTTTGCCTATCTATGCTGGGACACTTTGCCTGGCAGCCTGGGCATGAGCACTGCTGCAGACTTTTCAGATTCCCTGCCTCCTTCTGCTGGCCTGGTGCCTCTGGCCAGGGAACTGGAAGGAAGCAAACTAATGGGCCCTCCTTGGTCAAAAACATCCATGATTCTGTTCTCCGAAGGTCAGAACTGTGACCCCCCCGCCCCCGTATGCCCTGACCCAGGAAGCAGGGGACCCTACAAAGATGGGCTATCTTAGAGTGGCTCTGGCAGTCCTCCCAGCTGTACATGAAGCTCCTGCCCAAGCAAGATTCCAAGTGAGCTCATGGAAACGCCACAAAATCAAGGACCACAGGGAAGGGGAGCCCACCTTCAGATGCCACTTGGGTCTGAAGCATGGCTTACTCCCCATGTCCCATGGCATCGTCTACCAACAGCCAAAGGTACTTCCTCAAAGATGATCTGTCTCCTACTTCCTCAGGTCCTTATGCTTTAAAATACTAACCTATCAGAAGAGTGTCATGCTGTGTTCATTATTATTATGTCTTCCTCTCAGATAGCAAACTTCAGGGTTTTTTTTGGATGATGCCTAGAAGATGGGCAGATCGGAGTACCACAAGCAGTAAAATGGGGAAAGAGAGATTTGAGTATTTTAGAAAACACTGTTTGAATGTTTTAGAAAACACTGGTTCACATTCTAGGTGCTGGAGGGTTCTCTACCTTTGGGCCCAAGACACCTGGTTCCTTTTACTGACACTGACTGACGGAGTGGCTCAGCTTCTCTGCATTATTTTTCTTGTCTCTAAACAATCACCAAAGCCACAAAGGGCTATTGTGAGGACAATGGCAACTTAGGACAGATAGTGATAATTGCAACTATTGAGTTTTTAAAAAGTCACTTGGATATAAAGGGCAAGTGGTCCGTTCAAGGTAGAATAGCTGGAAAGCGTTCAGTAAGGGCCAGACCCATCCGTCCAACCTGGTATCCAGAGAAAATGATACCCATCCCTTCCCCGGTCCATTCTTCCTGCTTGGCTGCAGAGGGCTATCTCATAATCTGTCTCCTTCCTCATCCCAAGGGCCATGCCTCATCAGGAGCATCCTGACCCAACAAGGATGCTGCTACCACCCGTGTGCGGAGAAGCTTAGACCCTACACGTCAATGAGAAGGCCAGAAAGGAGACATGACTACCTGCTAAGTCTCTGGTGTGATTCTCCTTGGGAACCAGCTGTAGAGGATTCCTGGGCTGGAAACCCCAAACAAAGCCGAGTGAACAGGGGACCAGCTTAGCAACCTGGGCCTTGTGTCACCTTAAAACATCGCTTGTTTGGTCCTGTATACTGAGCAACCTGTGTTGTTTCCTAGATTGTGACAAACCTAGCCTGTTAGAAAACCCAGTGAAGAAATCCTCAGGGCAGCTCATCTCTGAGGGGAAGCAGGGGTAAACAGCCTGGGGTCTGAGGGCCGCTAAGTGGGAAGCAAACAACTAGGGAAGGAAGTCATAAGTTCTGCGATGAGGAAAGCCAGGCCCAGGTCCCTATGAGAACCCTACACCCCAGTGACAACCAATGCCTGTGGTAGGGATGGGAGGAACATTTGCCAACTTAACAAGGGACACAAATTGATACAGAGTAAGGACCGTACCCACATTGGCTGATATCTTTACTTTCCTTCTGTTGGGAAATAGAAAACTGTTATCATTTTTAAAATACTACAGAGGGGTTGAGAGATGAAGCGACCACCTATGACCTGCCCTTTGGGCACAGTAACTCCTTCTGTATCTGAGATTCTCCTCTAGCCCCACCCCTTCTCTTGCAGTTCTGTTGTTTTCAATGATCCTTTTTGGTTTTCTTAATTGGAAGGAGAAGGGGGCATCTCCTTTGACTGTGTGACACATGGAGGCCAGATGAGGTACAGAGGGGTGTCTTAGTTGGTGTGTGTAACAGCCAAGCTGAACTACTTTAAGGCCAGCGCCCTTCAGTAATGACACTTAGCTCCAGGGCAGGTGTTCTGCACCAATGATGCTGAGGCTCGTTCTTGGAAGTTACTTATCCAGGGTCTTGCAATGGGACAGCAAAGGTTGGGAAACAGGCTGACCTGGCTGCAGAGCCCATGGTCTTAATCCGCCTTAATCTCTATGTCTCCATGGGCTCTTGCGGTCTTCTTTTCCATCAGGCCCCTCAACTCTCTCTAAACTAATTTTCTACCCATTCTTCTTCCAACATCCCATTCTCTGTCTGATATCAGAATGACTTTTTTCTCCTTTTTTTTGTCCTCCTGTTATCCATAGCTTCACTTAAAGGCAGCTTCCTCTGGGAAGCCATTACTGGTTTACCCCTAGCCTGGAGGAGCGCCCTCTTGTGGCCCAGGGCTGAAGCTGCCTTTTTCCTTTGTCTCAGTAAAAGACTGTAGCGGCAGGTAGTGGCCAGGCTGCTTGTTTTCTGCTATCTCTAAACTCCTGCACAGTACCTGGGAAACCACAGAGACTCCATTTTTGTACAAACGATGATCCTGGCCAGAAAGCATTAAGAGAGCAGGTCTTGAGAGTGACCCTCCATTTTCCCGCTGCTTTTCTGGAGGCTGCAGAGGCATGATCTGCTCTCACCACCTCCTGCTATCTCCTTCAGGTTCTCCTGCCTGATTTGAAGACCCAGTCCAGGTTCCCGCCATATCTCTGATGGAGCCTGCTCCTCCAGCCCATGGTTTCCAAAGACTGCCCTGGGGTGTCCCAGTCCTGAGAAAGAAAGGTCTCTGGCTATAGTTTCAGGGAAATAGCACCTGGAACAAAGTTGTTGACTTGTGTGTGTTAATGCTTTGGGAATCAGTGGGCCTTACTTTTCACAGATATAGAACCATGCATTGCTTCATGATGTGATAAGAATTGCTCCAAGGAACTCACTAGTTTTGTTGCAGGGGAACTCACCAAAGAAGAACACTCATACATAGTTTATAGCCCATTGAAAGTCTTTATTCCAGCCAGCTGGGACCACACTCAAGTGTTCAGAACATGGGGTTCTTTTTATAAGGCAAAAATAAAAAAACCCTCATCTTGACATCTCACTTGGCAACTTAGGGTGAGATGCATGGGGAGGTGCTTTGCAGAGTAAGCAGTTGAAAGCAAGTAGTTTTTACAGAGCCAAGGATAAGGGAATAACTGGAGGGCGTTCCACACTAATGGGCAATTTTAACAAAAATTAAGTTGGCTAGGACTTCCTGACCTTTGATTCCTAGAATAGAGTTGGGTGGTTTTCCATGGGATTCTCCAGCAATGAGATCAGATTCTAATTACACCTGGAATGGCCTCAGCAAGAATACAAGATGTGGATCCTCTGTACTGTCTTACCTCCCCCCTCCCACATTCCACACTTATCCTATGGGCATGAGTCAAATCATTGACTGGTTCTGGTCTAGAGGGCATAGTTGGTCCTAAGGACCATTAGCTTAACTGGGTTTATTCTCTGTCTGATGTAGTTGGCCCTGCAGCTAAAGATGCAGGGTCTGACTGTTAGCACATCAGGATAAGAGTCAGTGGTCCAGTTAATGCAGTAAAATGGTCAGCCAAGGGGACCAGGTAAACAGAGACTGATACCAATTATCTGGTCTATGCCTCCCTTCTTCCTTTTCTTTAACCATGGCAAGGTTTTCCCTAACTACAACTGATTAGTTGGCATGGAAACAGCAGATTTCTCCTAAATCCATACACACTCTTCCTTGTTTCATCAAGAGAAGATCTAAGCTGCTTCAATTTTGCAGAACCATTTCACTAAGCAGTCTACTTGCTTCTCTGGCCTGGATACAGAGTCCCCTAACATCCTTTAGTACTGGTCGACTTGTTTACTTACTTCTCTAAAGTTTTTAATCGCTAACCATTAGAGTTGATGTTCCTATGTCTGTTAATCCAGTGATAGCAGCTCCAACCAGGAGTGGAGCAAGAATGGGTGCTTTCCTGTTGCAGCCTGGGGTCCATGCTAATGTGTTCTCTCCTTCCCCGCTGTATAAGTATACCTGGGGAGGACATGAACTAGCTCACATAGAAAGGACTTGTGTTTTGGGATGCTGTTGAGGAGGCACATGTAGTTAATCCATTTGAGCATGTGCACCAAGTGGTCTCAGGGGCCACAAGTATCTCTGCCAATGAGAAGAACTGCCCTGGAGAATGGAATAGTAAGCATTGGAGTAGTGAGGAGGCTTTTAAATCAGGAGTCCTAGACACCAGGCAGTTCCCACCTTCCTGTAGGTCCCCCAGTGTTAGCTTAGACTGTTTCCAGTTACAATTGTTTTTACTTGCAGATGGACCAATGGTCTGGCTGGTCCCTAACCCTATATAACAAGGAGATCAAAGGCTCAGGCATAGCCAGAAATCCTGACCAATTTCCAGCTGGGAGTTATTAAGCAACCTGGTGAACCTTGTCAACAGTAGAGAATATAGAAGGATTCCTGGCCCCAGTGCCAGTGAGGCCTAGGGCAGTGACACTTTGGTACTAGTTGGGGTCAATCTCAAGGGAGAGAATGATGGTTGGGTTTGGGTCCCTTTGGGATGGATAGGCGGTCTCTCTTTGGACGCATAGGTCTGGAGGCCCAGAGAGGTAGCCTCCTCTGAACGGTAAATTTATTCCCTGGTTTCTTTAGGTAAGACAATAGAATCTTAGTTCCCAGGTTCTTCCAGTGTTCCCTGGAACATAGTCATCTGTATGTTGTGTCCAATCTCTCAATTTTATGGTTATGGGATTAGAGTTCCTATTGTACAGTCTTTAGGAGGCAGCTCTCTTTCTATAGGTACAGAGTTGTCAGCAGGCTTCCAGTAAGCCTCAGTTTCACAACCCCATTTAACAAAATAGAAATTCCCCCATTACCTCACCCCTAAAGGGGTGGGGCCCATTCATGGGGCTTGCATAGAAGAGGATTTCCTGTATTTTTTCTCTCAAAAGATAGGTCCCCACAACCATCCCTTCTGTAGTTTCAGCAACTTCCAAAAAAGGGCATAAAATAGCAAAAGTCCTCATGGACCTGGTGTTGCTCATCCATAGTTAGTTTGACCATTATTGTCCTTGTGTCTGTTATTCTTACTTCCCAAGTCCAGATCGGGGGACAGTGAGGGTTGTAGGCTCCTGCACCCATACAGAGAGAAAGAAAAAGGATGAACATATATGTTAATTATCTTGTGTCAGTTTTGTCCTTAAGGAGTCCAAAATTTGAGTGACAGTCCATTGTCATTGTCCCCAGTGACCCTCTTTAACTGGGAGTCATGGATCCAAGGGATGACACTAGCCACTTTCACAGCAGTTGGTGGTGAGGATGACTAGATAGGTTCCTTTCTGGTGGATTTCAGAGTCCAGGTAGGGATCTTTTTATCAAACCAAGTCTTCTGGCTTGAATTTGGGGGAGGGTGTAGAGGTGGGAGATGGCAGGATTCCCTACATTCCCAGTTAATAAACTGGCAAGCTTCCTGCAAAGCCTTCAAGAACTTGAGAAAGGAGTGATTAGACATTTCTGCCCAGGAATAACTCAGAGTTTGGGGAGGATGGGAGGTGGTCTCCCAAACACAGTTTCAGAAGAAGGAAACCCCTCCCAGTAAGGAGCACACAGGGCCCTGAACAGGGCAATGGAGGGAGGGTGCCCAGTTTGCTCTGGCTTCCAGGACCAGTTTGGTCATAGTCTCCTCCAGAGTTCTATTCATCCTTTCTGTCTGACCTGAACTCTGTGGCCTACATGGACAGTGAAATTTCCAATTAATACTAATACCTTTGTCAGATTTTGAGACGCTTTGGTCATGAAGGCCAGTCCATTATTGGACCCCAAAGCTAGGGGCAGTCCAAGCCTAGGAATTATTTCCTGAAGAAGTTTCTTAGTAACAATTGGGGAAGTCTCAGTTTGGGTGGGTTAGGCTTCGACCCATCCTGAGAAAGTGTCTACAGACACCAGTAAATATTCATAGCAAAAACAGTAGCCCTGATTTCAGTAAAGTTCAACTCCTAAGGTTCCTCAGGCTTATTTCCTCAAGCCCAGACTCAGGGGAGGAGGTCTTCTTTTCCCCCTTTGGAGTTTACATGAAGAGAGGTGGCACATCTGGAAGTGACATCTTTAATAGGGATCTGTAAATTTGGAACATAATATTCTGAGTTCTGGGTCTGAGGAACTAAACAGTTTTTGTGGCCACTAAATGGGTGACTTGGTGGAGCTCTGAAACCAGTAGTCTCCCCTAGACTCGCTGGAAGGATGGGTCTGCCATCAGGAAGCATTCACCACCTCATTTATTCTGTTTGGACAGTCCTTATTTTGCCCAGTCAATCTCACCCAGGGTGTTTTTCAGGCACCCAGCAGGGTTATCAAGACTTGAAGAGGGCTAACTGGTTCTAGGGCCTCTTTTCTGGGCAGCCATGTCAGCCACTCTGTTGCTTCTGGCTTCTGGGAAATCCCCTTTTTGGTGACCTGTGCAGTGGGCAATGACTGCCCTCTTGGGTAACCAGATAACTTCCAAAAGGGCTAAGATTTATTCTCTGTTTTTGATCTCTTTTCCTGCTGAGGTTAGCAGTCCTCTTGCCCTGTATAGCGCCCCATGGACATGGGCCACGACGAAAATATTCAGCTACCAGTGTATACGACAATAGCCTTGTTTTTCTCCCCAACGAAGTGCTTGAATCAAAGCCAAAAGCTCAGTTTGTTGAGCTGAGGTTCCCCTGCTCAGAGATTGTGCCCTGAGAGTCCTGTGTTGAGACACCACCACTCCCACACACATTGGGCCTGATGGAGTGGATTGGGTCAGCTACTCAGTCATGCAGGAGTTCCTCAGGGTCATTGGCCAGCAAGAGAATGGCAGGCTTGAAGGCTGATGTCTTATGGAACTGAATGCCACAATGGACCAGAAGCAGGGCTTGGTATTGAGCCACCCAGGACTTAGACATCCATCTCTTAGGTGTCCCCCTCAAGACGGCCTCCATAGAGTATGGGGCTGTGAGGAACAGTTTTTGTCCTAACATTAACTAGTCAGCTTCTTTTACCAGCAGGGCAGTGGCAACTGTGGCCATTATACACACCAGCAATCCAGACATGACGGGGTCAAGTCTCTTGGACAGACATGCCACTGGTCTTTTCCAAGGTCCCATGGTTTGCATGAGGAATCCCTTGGCAATGCCTCTGGCCTCATCCACATACAAGTGAAATTGTTTAGTAATTTCTAGGTGGGCCAGGACCAGGACAGACACTAAGGCCTTTCTCAAAACTTCAAAGGCCCTCTGCTCAGGTTCAGCCCATTCTAAAGGCTGTGTACCACTGGTGCGGGCTTTGAGGAGCTTGGCTCTCTCAGCAAACCCCATTACCCATAGCCAGCAATGTCCAACTGCTTCCAGGAATTCTTGTGCCTGTCTTTTCAATGTGAAGGGGGTGAAGAGTCATAGGACTACTGAAATACAGTCTTGGGGAAGCATCTGCCTTCCTTCCTCTAGGTTGTAGCCTAGGTATGTGACCTGAGGGACACTCAGTTGAGCCTTTTTGTCTGAGACTCTGGGCCCCAAGGCTTAGAGGGTTTTTGTAAAGGCTTCTGGTTGCCTATCCACATTCTCAGTGGTGGAACCTACGAGAAGATCATCTACATATTGGAGCAGAGTGCTTGGTGGACATTTTTGTCTAAATTCCAACAAATCTGCACTAGGGACTTCATTAAACAATGTTGATGAGGTTTTGAACCCCTGTGGCAACTAAGTCCATATATCCATCCTCTTGGTCAGTCCATTCAAAGGCAAATATGGGTTGACTGACTGAGGCCAGTGAGAGGTAGCATGAAGCATCTTTTAAATCCAGAGCCATCCTTTGGAGATGAGAAACAAGATCAGGAGAATGTAAGGGTTTGGAATTCTGGATTGGATGATTTCTACCTGTTTGTTGACTTACTTAAATCTTATACCACTCAGGAGTTTTAAGTTTGGGATTCAGGACAGGAAGCAGTGGAGTATTCCTTGAGGAGTGGCAGGAACCAAAAGTTTCCGCCTCCTTCAATCGATTGATATGTTTGAGAACCCCTTGCCTGGCCTCCTGACTCATGTGGTATTTTCTGACCTGCACCGGTGTTGCAGAACTTAATAACTGAACTACGATGTGCGGTCAGTGTGCTGCTAAGCCTGCTGGATTCCCTTGGTCCACACATCATGATATCTTGCTTAAAGTTCCTGCAGGTAGCCTGAGACTAGCTCTTCCCTCTTGGTATCCAAATCCTTGTATAAGAAGAAGTCCTTGGATAGAGGACAGATGACCAGAGTATTAGTAGGTGCTTTGTCTGAGTCCTGAATGAAACTGGTCAAGTTTCCCCCAAAAGAGATAGTGGTTCTGAGTTTCTGTCATAAGTCCCTTCCAATAAATGTATATGAACATAACCAGAAAAGAATGAGTCACAGTACCTTGCCCCCAGGTCTATGATTCAGGAGGTTGTCTATGGAAAGTAGGCAGTTTGGCCTGCTGCCCATTGGATGCTGTCTTCCTGTATAGACTGAATGCGCTGCTCTGATGCCAATTAGAAAATTAATGAGTTTGCCCCTTACTTTTGCTGTCATCCTGGGCTCCCGGGGCAGAACCATGTGGGGCCCAGGTCCCGTTGATCTTTGGCTAGTTGGAGAGAAGGTCAGCTTTCCTCTTTTCTCTTTCAAGCCTGGACATTCATTCTTCCAATGCTCCTTCTGCCTACAATAGGCACATTTGTCTTTTTCTAGACCCCCCCATTTCTCCTAGTCTATTTCTCTTATTTCCTCTTTTGTCCATTTCTCTAAGGGCAGTAATTACTGTATGGAAGAATTTCTTTCCCTGTCTGTCTTCAGCTGAATCTCAGCAATCGTAAACTTTCTGAGCAGTTTCTGAAAGTGGACACCTACTCAGCCCATAAAATCCCTTTTTAGCTACAAATACTCTCCAGTCCGCTGGTCTCCTGGACTGGGTTCTCTCCACCCACCAAGTCGCAGTCACTAGCTCCTGAAGCCACTTATGAAATAACTACTCTGAGCCTTAATATTAATTACATGCTCTTTGACCTATTAGCTCAGGCTTCTTATTAACTAACTCTTACATATTAAATTAACCCATTTTTATTAATCTATGTATAATTGTGAGGCTGTGGCCTACCAGTAATATTCCAGCATCTTTCTCCTTCAGTAGCTACATGGCGCCTCCTTGACTCTGCCAACTCTCTTTCCTTCTTTATGTTCAGATTTCCTGCCTGGCTTTATTCTGCCCTGCCATAGGCCAAAGCAGCTTNCTATTAGCTCAGGCTTCTTATTAACTAACTCTTACATATTAAATTAACCCATTTTTATTAATCTATGTATAATTGTGAGGCTGTGGCCTACCAGTAATATTCCAGCATCTTTCTCCTTCAGTAGCTACATGGCGCCTCCTTGACTCTGCCAACTCTCTTTCCTTCTTTATGTTCAGATTTCCTGCCTGGCTTTATTCTGCCCTGCCATAGGCCAAAGCAGCTTCTTTATTAACCAATGGTAATAAACATATTCACAGCATACAGAGGGGAATTCCACATCATCCCTCCAATTCCTGGAGCTTTTTACTTAAGTCTGAGGATGACTACATGACAACGGCAATATTAGTGGCTTGCTGGTTTGGGGGCATCTGGATCTATGAAAACAAACACCTAGAATGTCTGACAGAGCCTTTCCAGAAACTTAGAGGGCAATTCATTGGGTCCTTGACCTTGACCAAGTTGGGTTTGCTTAGTCTCCCAGATAATATTTGGTGAAAAGTGTCCAATGACCTCTTAACTACATCATATTGGGATCCCAGTTGGGTTGGGTAGATGGGAAAGTGTGCTCTAATCAGGCCTTTGCATCAGGAAGTGTCCTGCTTCCCAGACTCAGAGCCAACTTTCCAACCAGGTTTGGTCTTACTCCTTGGCTGTAAACAAGGTGGCCAGGGATACCAATCATCCCAAATCGACTGGTGTATATAGAAAAGTTTTCAACAGGATGATAAAGGCCTGAGGCTTCACTGAAAAGATGAGTGTTTTGGGGGTCTTCCAATTACATAAATCACTGATGGTGAAAGAGACATATGCCATAAATGTGGGTGGAGGATGGCCATTTCCTCTGGCCCCTCTAGTATATTCTGTTAACCCAGTCAGAACATAAGAAGGAGGAATTTCTATCTCTTCTGACAGCAGGGAAGCCTGTGGCATTCTTCAGCCTTTCCAAATGTTCTGGCTGGACCAAGAGAACCCTAACTTCCAAAGAAAGAACACAAGTTTTCAACCATGAGGATGGATGAAGGGCAAGGGTTAATCAATGATCAGCATAAAGAAATTGATCAGGGTGCTAGGAGAGCCTGTCACAGTACTCCAGACTGCCCTGATTGCCTGAAGGATCTCTGGATCTCTAGTCATCCTTCCTTAAAAGAGGGCCACTCATTTTCACAGAGTACAGAGTCTTTCTGGAGAAAGGAATACCATAGTCATTCTGATCCAAGTTGTCTTTCTGAAAGTGTTTTAACATACACTTTAGAGGGGTTCTCAGGCAGCTTGCCTTTCCTCCCATCACAAGGGCAAGTAACAGACTGACTTAAAGAGACAAAGACAAACAATGCAGACACAGACAATAACAACCAGACAAGTCACAGGTGGCCACCAAGCATTCACTCATCTAACAAACCAGGGGGGCTCTGGGTATGTTTCACACAGAGCCTGAGCACAGAATCTGCAGTCTCTGACTCCCCTTTGGGTCCTATTTAAATGACACTTTTTACAGACCAAACTTACCTTCAGAGGTACTCAGAACAGATGGCTTTCAATTTACTTTTTTGGGTGACCATGCTAGGGTATCTCTGGAAAATTCAGCAGCAATTGTTCAGAAAGTATTTTCTTGAGGCCCTAGGTCATCTCAGACCACATGTCCTTTAAGATACATCACTGCCCAGTGCACTCTTTCCTGCTTCTGAGGGTTCCAAGGTCCCTACATGTCTGGGTCTAGTCTCTGGGATCTTGGTGGGACCTCCAAACTGTGACAGGGAGCTCTCCAGAGATGATCTCTCAGACACAATCCGTTGTCAATTGAAGGTCTTTATTCCAGAAGACTAGAACCACAACCAAGTGTTTAGGAACATAGCTGGGACCCCCAAGTGTCCAGAGCATGATTTTTTTCTTAAAAGCAAAAACCTCCAGATGGAAGGGAATGGGAGGAGTGGAGAGAGGAGAAACTGTAGTTGCTATGTAAAAATAAATTTTAAAAAATCATGAATTTTTTTTAAAAAGCAAAAGCCTCATCCTGGTATCTTCCTTGGCAGCTGCAGGGGATGGAGGGAAAGGGGGTGCTTTAAGCAGTAAGCAGTTCAAAGCAAGCAGTTTTAACAGATGCTAATACAAAAGGTTAGCTGGGGTAGGTTCTACACAAACAGGCAGTTTTAACAAAAGTTGATGAAGTTAGTTGTCCTTTGGTTCCTAGAATAGAGTTGGGTAGTTTGCTATGGGATTCTCTGACAAGGAGATCATATTCTAGTTAAACACAGAATGGCCTGAGCAAGAATGCAAGATGGAGGATCCTCTGCACTGTTTTGCTCAGCCATGGTTTCCTCCTCACACAAACATGTTGTATAGCAACCAAAGCTACAGCAGGTATTGGTCACTGGATGAATCAATCTATCAGGTCATCAAATAATGAGCCTGACTATACACCGAGTGTGACTTGTCTATTTCCTGGGAAAGTAGTTATTAGATAAATAACATGGCATCACTTAATTAAGGAAAGGCAGCTTGGAGAGTCTCGAGGCAATCAGGGTAATCAAGGCCCTGAGAAATCTTGTAGTAAGGAAACAAAACTAACCACTTAGCTGAGTGTTACACCAGGGTGTGCTTGACCAGTGGATATTTTTAAAAAAGACATTGACACACTAGCAAGCCATGCTTCTTTGAAATACAGTTTGGAAAGCTCTGCCCTACGATACTGACAATTTACAGAACACAATTCAGAACCTACCTGTCTATCTCCGGGTTAACACTGTCCTGTCTCACACTCCCCAGCTAGACCGCACACTTTCTGAGGGCAGAGCAAACTTCACAGAGACACTGAGAGGGACCAGAACCTACTCTGTCGCTGTGTCCCTCTCCTGCAGAGATTCCTGACAAGCTGCTGCAGATTGAAGAGTGTAGCTCATACGAGTGCTCAAAACACAGCCTCATCCTCAGCAGGATGGTGATGGTGACCTTCACAGTGATGTCCCAATTAAGGAGCTGGCCCTCCATGGTGTGAGCATGGTTGACTCACAAGTGGCTCATCTGTGTGGCTTCAGGCAAGCTGCTTAATGTCGCTGAGCCTGAGCCAGCTTTATTTTCCTCTGTAGGAGAGGGAGAGCAAGCATTTCCTACTGCAGATACACTGAGAGGGAGACTATGGACACAGAGCATGTAGACATGCACCAAAAAAAACCCACCAAACATCGGCTGCTGCTGATGTCACCTGGTCGAGATCAACTTGAAATCCCAGCAGAGGACATCAATCATAGAAAGAGTGGGGGGGTGGGGGAGCGTGAAGAAAGGATAGCGAAGAAAAAACTGCGGCTGCTGGTGGAAGTCACTGTTCCTGAGGGCCTGGCTTAGAGCAGGGCTCTGTGGTGTGGAAGACGCTTGCTGTGAGCCCAATGATCCTTGGGGGCTCTCTAGAATTTAGTCAGACCCCGTCCTGTAATCTGTCACCCCTCAAAAATGCTTACTGAGGTGCTCTTTGCCAAATAATTCCTCAGAAGTCAAGTAGCTGGGGTCTTTTGAGGGCACAAACAGAATTATTCAGCACTCCACACATCAAGGGTGGAAAACATCATGTCAGAACCATATTGGTGTTCCGAAGTCCCAGCAGATCCTGCAGGGTGGCCAGTCTAAAAGCAAGCATCACACTCTCAACGGAGGCCTCCTCTCCCCCTCTGCCCACAGAGAATGTAATCGGGATAATTTTGTAGGGAGTTTAGTTTCATTTGCTTTGGTTGGCTTTCTTGGAAAGGAGAATTATTTTAAATGCCTCCTGGTTTTACAGAATGCCTGCCCAGCTGTCCCTGAAGTCTTTGTCAAAAGGTCTCTATTGAAAAGTAAAACTGAAAGCACAAGGCAAGTAGAAAGATTTTGTGGGCTGTGGCTTTCTGTGTGGGTGATTAAAAAAAGATGGGGGGTCGTCCAGATGGAGGGGCAGGTCCAAGCTCTGTACGTGGTTCACTACTGGAACACCTAAACTCTGGAGGTACACTCACAGTCGGGAATGGTTATATTCAAGGAGCCATCTCCTCTATCACAGGCTGTGGGCCTTGTAAATGAAAGGGAGACCAGTGAGGAGGGTGGACCTTCAGAGCTGCAGAAGCAGAAGAGGCCGTGGCACAAGACACTGTTCTAGGCACCCAGCGATCTTTACTGGTTCAGTCTCAGCCTGGCTACCAATGCAGCCAAGGCCACATGGGCGGTAAGAGGAGGATCTGCACTGTAGATGCTCCAGTTGGTGTATGTAGCACTGAGGTGACTACCCTTGCCCACCACTGCATCTCCTAGACTGGCCATCTCACACTGGGATGCTCGGTCAGGGTTGGTTGTAGATATACTTGGATTCACATGGGAACTCCCTAGGACTTGCCCTCCGGGGAGTTGAAACCTCATGACACTGACCCCCAGCCCTTACCCACCCTCCACCCCATCTTTTGTTTGGGAACTTGCCTGATCTACTGCTGCTGGCAACCCCACAAGCTGGAGCCACTCTTCCACCTGGCCTAGCTCTCAGCCTAGACCCTCAAGGGAAAGAGAGCCTATGAGCAAGTTGCCGATGTGAGTCAGTCTGTATTCCATACCAGGCTGGGTGGGTATGGCTCTGTGTGATGACTCCATGCCAAGCAGAGGTCTGACATCCACCCTGGGTCCCTTTCAATTTTCCCTTCGGGGGCCTTCACTGCAAATAGAGGGTCATGTTGTTATCCCACAAAGGGTTCACGTGGGTTACTCATGGACTGTCTGCTGTGTAGAGCTGGGAGATTGGTGACTTGCTTAAGTTGCATGCTTTATTGTGCCTCAATATTTCCCCCTAGAAATGGAAAAATAATGACCCTCCTCTGGGTGGCTGTGAGGCTCCAGAGGACTGATATCCAGAAAGCACTTTGACCAGTAGCTGCAGCATCAGACACACTGCAGTGCAAGGCTACAGAAATGAGAACTTTCCTAGCTGTATGTGCCTGACTGACTGCTTCTCTCCCTCCCTCCTTCCCTCCCTCCCTCCCTCTTTAGTCCCTCCTTCTCCTCTCCCCTCTCCCCTCTTCTTCCCATCTTATCCCTTCCCCCACCTCTGCTGTATACGGTGTGTGTACATGTGAGGTTGGAGCCCAGGACCCAGTACATGTTAGACAAGCACTCTACCACTGAGCTCCAACCCCAGCCCTTGCCTATCTGTTTTAAAAGCCAGTTTTGCCAATGGCTATATTTAAGTTCATGCTGCCTGCTGGTTTTGTAGGCCTTGTCCTAAGCTCCAGAGCAGCCATGAAGAATTCAAACACACGATAGGATCGCAACCTCCTACTGATTACCTGCTTTGCCAGCCTACTGGGTGCAGGGTGAGGCGGAGCCTTCTCAAGGGATTATAGACGCCATGCCGGTGTACCTGTGTGTCCTTCTTAGACCCTGCTCTGTGTGTGTGTATGTGTGTGTGTGTGTGTGTGTGTTTCCTTCCTTTCTTTCTTTCTAGCTCATCTTCTCTTTGGACCAATTAAAAGACTGGCATTTTAATAGGCCCTGTGGAGAGACACTGCAGCTGTTTCCCCAGGCTGAGCTTGCAGCTCAGAGGTCAGGGCAGGATTAATAAGGCTGCTATAAATGCAAACAGTGGCCCACATCTCCTGGGTGAAGTGCTCCGGTTTGGGAGGAAAGGAGAAAATTCAGTTATAATGGGAAGAGACAATATGTTCAGATCAAGATGAAAAAGGACAGGTTGATGGTGTCAGAGGGCACGTGCCCGAGGATTTGGGGTTGGTTGGCTGGGTGTGGTAGGGGACACAAGTGAAACAGGCTCCACAGTGGGTAGGTGTGGCTTCCCAGTTAAGCCTCGAATTTTTTCCTGTGTGAGTGTTTGTGCATGTGTGTGTGTATGTGTGCATGTGTCTATGTGTGTGCATGTGTCTGTGTGTGTTTGTGCATGTATGTGTATGTGTGCATGTGTCTATGTGTGTGCATGTGTCTGTGTGCGTTTCTGAATGTGTGTGTATGTGTGCATGTGTCTATGTGTGTGCATGTGTCTGTGTGTGTTTGTGCATGTGTGTGTATGTGTGCATGTGTCTATGTGTATGCATGTGTCTGTGTGTGTGCATGTGTCTATGTGTGTGTGCATGTGTCTATGTGTATGCATGTGTCTGTGTGTTTGTGCATGTGTGTGTGTATTTGTGCATGTGTCTATTTATGTGTGTATGTGTGTGGGCATGTGTCTGTGCGTGTATGTGTTTAGGTGTAGTGCCCACGTGTTCACATGTGTAGACCATGTAGAGACCGGAAGTTGATCTCTCTCCACCTTATTTATTGAGACAGGGTCTCTAGCTGAACCCTGAGAACACCAATTCAGCTAGCCAGCCAGCTTGTCCCAAGGATTCTACATGTCTACCTCTCAGGTGTTGGGACTGTATTTTATGTTGGTGGTGAGGGTCCACACTCTGGTCCCCTGTGTGGCAAATGCTTTGTCTACTGAACCACCTCCCTTGACTGTGCCACCAGGAACTTCTAAGTGCCACTCTGGGTGCTACATCACTGGGTCTGTCAGGTTTTTCCTCAGAGCCAGTGTGGATGGTCACTCCCCTAAAATCAGGCGGTGGGAGACCCTGTTGATTCTGCAAGGAGCCAAGCCAGCTCCTCTGCCTTAGGGAAGCACCCAGACATGTCACTTGGCCAAGAAGAAGGTGGTAGCAAGCTCTTTCTGCTCCCCACAGGCCTTGAGTTTGCCTGTGCTTCTTACCTTCTCTCCAAGGGGCAAATACAGCCATGATGCCCATTTTACAGGGTGGGAAAGTGTGGTACATAGAGGAAGGGGAACAGGCACATAGCCTCCATTCAAACCCAGGGTTTGTGACTTCAAAGACCAGGATCTCATTCACAGGGCAGACAGCCTGGGAGGAGTCAGTGTCTGTCTGTTTGTCTGTTTCTCTCTCTCTCTCTTTGTGTGTGTGTGTATGCATGTGCACATGCGTGTGCAAGGTGGTGGTTCTGAGTCAACTTGAGAACAGCCCTTCTGGAAGGCTTCCAGAAGAAGGTGATTCTAACAGAAGGAAAAGTTCTGAAGGAAAGTCCCATGTGCCAAGTTAAGGAATTCAGACTCTATCCATCTTGCTTGAGCTAAAGTAACAATCAGATTCACCAGAAGTTAACACTTAACGGCTACCTGATAAGCAATTACTGTGCTCTAGATAATTTCTAGAGGACCTAGAGCTTCAAAAACTGACAAAGATGTCATATCTGGTCTCTCCCAGTTTCAGCCAGGGCAGACAGAAGAAACATGGATTATTAAAAACAAATAGCAACCAATACTTGGTGTCAGTTTACAAATACCAAGCATCAATACCAGGTATTGGAGAGCTGATGGAGACTCTGGATGGACAGAAAAGCCTCCTGTGACAGGTGGGACCATAAGGAAAATGGCAAGGTCTCTATGCAGAGTAGCCAAGGGTCAGAGCCCAAACCTCACACTGTGGGGCCTCTTTCCCAGCAGAGGGTTGATCCATGGGAGTCTCTGGGTTATGCTTATTGGATGAGCACGGGAGGGTGGGAGGAAAAGAACAAATGTCCAAAAAGCAAGATTTGATGGGAAACTGGGCCCTAGGAACATCCAGGCTCTCACCAGCCACCATGTGCAGTGTACTTGACTTGATCCCCACCCCCAGAGTCGCTTCTTTCAAGTTTTAGCATTCTGGGGTTACACATGAGTCGGCTAAGCAAGCAGACGCTGTCCAGTGGGGTACTAGGAGAAAAGATATGAGTCATCTTCAGAGGAGATAAAGGAAGCCTTGAACGCCAAGTCAAAAATTTGAGGCAACCATGATGCCTCTGAATGTCCCAGTGATAGTGTAAAGAATTTGGGAAAAGGGCTGAAAAGATGGCTCAGTGGTTAAGGGCACTGACTGCTCTTCCAAAGGACCTGGGTTCAAATCCCAGCACCTGTATGGCAGCTCACAACTGCCTGTAACTCTAAGATCTGACACTCTCAGACAGACTTACCTGCAGTCAAAGCACCAACGGATATAAAGTAAATAAATTTAAAACAAAAAAAGGAATTTGAGAAAGGTTGATCTAGCATTTGAAGAGCAAAGGCCAGCGCTGTGGTGGGAGAGGCTACAATGAGATTCCTACTGTTTCAGTGTTCAGACCCTTTGATTCAGAATTGGGTTTCTATACTATTGATCCAAGTAGATCACAGATCGAGAGAGAGAGAGAGAGAGAGAGAGAGAGAGAGAGAGAGA
>LOJH01001000.1:19857-54301 GCA_001685095.1 Ellobius talpinus | reverse complement strand
GTGGTTGCTGGGAATTGAACTCAGGACCTTTGGAAGATCAAGCAATGCTCTTAATCACTGAGCCATCTCTCCAGCCCCAGCATGATGTTTTTAAGAGTCTGATTCTTACTAGGTATATGGCCTTGAACTGCTTTCTTAATCATTCATGCCTCAACTTCCTTACCCTGTGTGTGTGAGAGAGAGAGTCTCACTATGTAGATCATATTAGTCTGAACTTGTAGCAATCCTCCTGCCTCTGCCAAGTCGAGTTTTCTTATTTTTTAAAAAGGGTATGATAAGAGCTCTTCTTTTTTAAGGTTGTAGTGAGGGTTAAATGAGATGTTTCTACTATCTGGAATATTTTCTCCCCAGATTTTCCCTGCCTTCACATCTAAGACATAGTTCAAAGGGCAGGACCTCAGAGGCCTGGTCCCTCCCCAGTTTCTCATGTCACCGTCTTTGAAGTTCTTCATAGCATTTGTCACTATCTGAATTTATCTTTATTTACTTATTTGCTTACTAGCAAAGTGACCTCAGTTTCAGAGTCCCTTTCTTCTCGCTACCATTTCCTTGGTATCCAGAGCCAGGTCTGCATGTAACTTCACTGCATAATAAATTGTTAAGTTATTCACTTCCTCTTGTTGCTCCAAGCCTTTGAGAAAGCTAACGGACAGCCACACTTTGGGGCTGCTTTCTGACAGTTTATATGTTGGGGTGGGAGGTCTTTTTATCAAAGTACTGTAAAGCTCAGCCTTGGGAACCTAGCCTGGGATCATTGGAACGTGACTTGTCTGCTTCCCAGAATCACTGGAGACTTGAAGATAGCCAGCTTATCCTTTCTGTACATAAAAAGTGGTATAGCTGGAGATCAAACGAGGGAGACTTAGTGCTAAGCTCGTTGGTGGTAAACAGAAGATGGGAAGTGGAGATAGAGGGGAAGAGATTCTCCTGGGAAAGGCTTTGTAGAGGAACCTGAAGGGATGGGAAATCATCCTAGAGAGAAAAACCAAGGCACTGATGGCGGCAAACCATGTAGATTAACTCCTGGCCCACAGATAAAGTGAGATATGTGTTTATGAAGCAAAACCATCCAACTGATACTTTAATGCCATCAGAATTTTATTATTTTTTAAAAAGATACAAAAATAGTAAAAAAAAAAGAAGGCATAATCAGCTATATATGAATCAGCCCTTCACAAAATTCTTCTTAAAAAGCCATAATGGCACCTATTTGACTGGCAGTAGAAAATGCTATATACCTAATTCTAGGAACAGGTCTTTCAGAAGCCTCCAAATCTGGGCACTACACGGGTTTCCTCATGCCATCTGAGTGAACACACGAGTCCCCAGAAGTAGTCAGTGGTGTCAAATGACTACACAAGATGGGCCTCCGAAGACTCTGTCCGCTGACGTGGGCCTTAGATGCTCTTTTGCTGGAAGACAGGAGGCAGACAGCTACAGTTAGCTTGTTGGCTCGGCTCTGGCAAGCTGAACACGTGGTAGCACGTCTCATTCTTCGGGGTCGCGGCGTTGTTATTGTTTCCAGCTTTCGTAGAGTAGGGCTTGGTGAGCCAAGGGGACCGTCGAGGGGCAGCACACGACACAGGGATCACATATCTAGATGATGAGCTCTTGGAAGCATAGTGAATCTCCGAGCTGTAGATAACTACATCTGGAGAGACGGCCTTGACGCGGATGCCACATTCCGTGACGCGGTAGGTAAACTCGTAGAAGTGTGGGTGAACTTGGTTGGGAGGACATCCCAGGCCCAAATGCACCTCATAAAAGTGGACGTACACATCATTATTCAGCAAGAAGGGGTGGACTGTGACCATGAACCAATCGGTCGAGCACAGCACATCCACCTGATTTTGCTCCGAGTAGCTGCAGAGCATGAAGGAGAAGAAGACCATCGTTGTGAGGAACTTGAAGAGCTTCATTCTCGCCGTAGGTTGGGTAGCAACTCACAGGAGGCAAGAAGGCGTCCAAGAAGGAATTCTAGAACACATAAAAACACAAGAGGCAGGTTACTTTATGTCTTATGCAAAGTTCAAGGATATGTTTTTGAAGAAAAACCCAGAGATGAGGGGAACTTCCATGTAAGGCAGAAATGAATTTGTGGTAGCTTGCATGGTTAAGATAACTAACATGGCGCCTTGAGAATTTATTTATTTATTTATTTATCTATCTATTTATTTATTTATTTATTCGGTGGCACTTTGGATGAAATCCAGGCCCTCCTGCGTGCAAGGCCAGTGTTCCAGCTCTGAGATACACAGGCCTAGGATGGCATATGGGTTCTCTAAATGGCTTTCTCATGCTGTTCTGGTCTGAAGCACATATCCCTCCCTCTCGTGTAGCATGAGAACCCACACTGATCAGGATAATGATCCCATTTTATGTACATTGGCATAAAACCCAAACAAAACAGTTTTCATGTTAAACACAAAATCAAGGCATAGGAAATAGAGTTTAATTCAAACGAGCAACCATGTCTTCTCTCATGAACAATCCAAATAAAGTTACCAAATGCCTATATTCTCCAAGAAGCAAGACAATTGGTCCCCAGGCAATCATTTCAGACTGTCTTCTTGCTCCATGCCCACTTTTCAAGTTCCACTGCTCTCATTCAGTCTGAAAGAGGGGCTTTGGTGACTCCACTGTTTCAGCAATCATTTAGTACAAATCTCCAAACTGGGACAAGATAGAAGCTGTTTCCTCCAGTTTCCTTTGAGCCAGCAACAGATTGCCACGTAACAGGGGCAATAAATGAAGATGCCTATGTGTATGACAAGACACCTCCAGACTCAGGAAAGAGTTTAATAAAACTCAGTGCAAACTATGCTCGACGTTCCATAGCTCTGGGGGAGAAGTGAAAGGCTAGAGATTAAGAGGAGAACAGAATGGACTTGATAATGAGCTTGCTAAGTCAGAGCCCAATACTTCAAGGCTGTACTTTAGGCCTGGCTCCCTTTTGCTGAAGGCACATCATGAAAAACAGAACAGCCTCCTTTCCCTAGCTGCCTGCTCTTTGCAGGGACAGTGAGAAGGGTGTGTGTGTGTGTACACCCACACGGCAGTCATTTGTGCCGGGGAATGGCTGTAAGTCACTCGCCGCACTGTGTGACTTCATCACGTGAGCTGGATTTCCTAACACCTAGCTGAGATGGGCTGGCAGCATAGGATCTAAAGAATGGATGGGGAAGACTTGGGTTGCAGGGGCCGAAGGCAGCTGAACGGCTAAGAAGGGAAGTGGGAGACTATAGAGTAGGTGCCAGGCTGAAGATATTGCCAGCTCTAGTTGGAACTGTACACAGCAGCCCAGGAGCTGTGGAATGTGAACAGAATTGCAGCTAAACTCTCCAGAAATCTTCAGCGCTGAGGGGCAGTTAGAGACCGAGGAGGAGGGAAACACAGAGCCAGCACGGCTCACCTTGTGACTACTGTCCGCTTCTGGCAGGTGGGCTTAGAAAACAGGTTTTAGAGTATGGATTACAGGAGCCCCATTTGGCCTTGACTGCAAATTTTCTCTGCGGTGAGCTAAGATTCATTGGTTTAACCAAACAGGGCTCAACTATGGAACATACCGCTGTGAACCCACTATAGAGCAGCCAGGCAAACTCTTCTAACACCTGGATGCAAAATGTTTGTTTTCCTTGCAGTTACCGAGTACAAGGAGCTTTCTGTTTTCTTAAATGTGGTTTATGCATATACATTTCTCACCAGTTCCTTCAGCAAAAATTTTCCTCCGCTTCCCTTCTTCTCCCGAAGATCTCCCATATTTGGACTAATCATGGTTGAATCCTTTACATTAAAAATTCATGCGATCAGTGCTAGGGAGATGGCTCAGTGGGTGAAATCCTTGCATGGCAAGCATGAGGACCAGCTCTCCAGGAAGGAGATAAAACAGGAGCATAGCTGCCTGTAATCCTAGGGAAGGCGGCGGGGCAGAAAGCAGAGACAGTGAATCCATGGGGCAGGCTGAACAGCCAGGCTAGACTAAATGGCAACCTTTAGGTGTGGCGAGAGACTACAAATGTGTGTCACCGTGTCAAGCTTCCTACAGGGAATGGCTGAAAATGCTACTTATGCAGCTCAGCACTGCCATGTTTAAAGTGGCAAAAGGCAATTCGAATAAGAAAATGGATCCAGCCATCCCTCGCTATCTATGGAGGGCTGGCCCCAGAAGCTTGGGGGTAATACCCAAATCTGCAGATGCTCAGCTTTCTTATATAAGCAGCATACAACCTAGCCCCATCCTCCAGGACACTAGCTCACATCTAGCTTACTTAGAATACCTGGTACAATGTAAGTGCTATGAAAATAGTTGTTAGGTTATAGTCTTCAGGGAATAATGGCAAAAAGTCTATATATATGCAGTACAGAACCAATTATTTTTCTCTAATATTATCAAGCTGCAAATGTGCCCATGGAATGAAAAGGGCATCTTTATATTGTTGAAATAATTTATGGGGAATAATGTGATATTATAATATAGTTGGCTCAAATTATTTATTATATCCATCACTTTCTATTCTTCAGAAACAGTGGTTCTCAACCTGTGGGTTGAGACCCCTTTGGGGATAGAATGGCCCTTTCATGGGGGTCACCTAAGACCATCTGCATAACAGATATTTACAGTAAAATTCATAACAGTAGCAAATTACAGTTATGAAGTAGCAATAAAAATAATTGTATGGTTGGGGTCAGCACAACATGAGGAACTGTATTAAAGGGTCGCAGCACTGGGAAGGTTGAGAACCACTGTTCTGAAAGTTAAAAATAGAACCTGGGGTGAGCAGGAAAGGTGAGGCCGTGGTTAAAGGCAACAGAGCTTCATTGAGACTGGAATAATCTGTTTGTTGGTTGGTTTTACAACCATAGGGTATGTGTGTGACTTTCTGTGTGCATGTGGAGCCCAGAGGTAGACTTCAGCTGTATTTATCTCTAGTGTGCTCTGCCTTATTTAAAAAATGCTAAGAGCAAATCTCAATTTTTCTTACCATTAATCTATGTCTTAAAGGAAAGAGATTGAATATTGGTCAAAACATAGGGCCTTTGAAATTTCAGGCTGCTTTTTTTTTGATAGGGCTCCACTATGTAGGGCTGACTGTCCTGAAACTTACTCTGTAGACCAGGCTGGCTTTGAACTCACAGAAATCCGCCTGCCTTTGCCTCCCAAGTGCTGGGAGTAAAGGTGTGCTTCACCATGTTTGTTTAGAAATCTTTTGAAAAGACACAAAAACTCAAGTGCAAATCAGTATTTGTGGTGTTACTGGGCAAAGTGAAGAGTCTACTGAAACCTCCTGGAAGGCAGGTGGGAATTCTGTCTGCCCATCTCCTCTGATGTCTTTAGAGACACATGGAGAATGGGGAGGGGAATTAGCTAAACATTTCCACATCTGTTTTTGGAACAGTTTGGAGAAAAAACTTGCTCCATAAGCTCCTGGAAGCTTTCTGGTTCGACATTTAATTTATTTTTAAAATTCAGTATATTCGTGACAGCAAAGTGATCATTTGTATATTGTTTTTGCAGACTCTTGTTGTTAAAACAAAGGGAAACAGAGGAAAAGGAAACTCCAAAAGAAAATGCAATTAGCTCAGGGAAATAGAACTGTCAGAGCTTTGATTTGCAACGAAGTTTGTTCATTCTTCTGCAGCTTATTTGAAGAAAAAGGAATCAGAGTCAGAATAGTCTTCTACAGAACAAGAAGAGGGGGAAGGCAAGGAAGAGGGATGGGGTAAGAGAGAAAAATATAGACAGACAGACAGACAGACAGACAGACAGACAGACAGACAGACAGAGAAAAGCATCTGCAAGCTCTGAAAGTAGTTTAGCAGTTCAGGTAGTGGCAGTCTATCTTTGCCCTGCACACCATCTCAAGGGTAGAGAAAAATCAGTGTTTTCTCACAGTCCCGTTTTAAAGAATTAGTTGGCTAACCATTCTCAAAAAGAATGAGGCTTGTGAGTAATACTAATGATGCTAAAGGTATACCGAAATGAGCTAGAAAATGAAATAACCGCTTTTATGGAACTTGCATTTGCGCTAAAGACCCTGGGACAGGTTCTATTTTGGAGGCTCATGACACAGTGTTAAGGTAACTGCGCATTAGTCAGCGCTTTCTGTGGAAGAATTATGAACTGCTAACGCTAAACCAAGTCCATTTTCTTCATGGAGGAAAACGCCTCGACTGGATCCTTTAAAAGGCGCCATTCAAATTAAACTAAAAAGCAGCCATTAAATATATACACATATATAGTTTTATTCTAAAAGGAACTGCTGGGAAAAAATCAAGCTATAGAAAAGATAAAAGAGGAAAATACTCCTAACTAGCCATTGTTAAATTTTTGTTTTATATACTTCTAATTTGGGGTCAGGAGGTCCATGTATACATACCTGATTCAAAGTCATTTGTGGAAAAAAAATGTCAAGGCTTTTTGAAAGCTGTTTTTAATTTTTGGAATTGAATTTGAAAGCAATCAAAGCATTATTTTTGTTTGGGCCATCTGGTTTTGTTCTTATAATCTGTTAAGCTATCAAGCATAGTTTAAATGTCATGGTTCATCTCATATACAAATAAAGGTTGTGAAATAAATAAGAGCCCGGGCTCCTTGTGTGAGAGAGAACTTTTCATTGGCCTGGGAATTTAGTTACTAAAAGGTAAGTAGTCAACATGAAATCAATTCACAATAAGGCTACAAAACAACGGGAAGCATGCCTTAGCCACACACACACAAAAATTTAATAATAATACAGAAAGCCATACATGAGGAAAAACTGAAAATCTCAGGTCCTGGGAACCCCTTTCCTTCTGCATGGAGAAGCTGAGTTGGTTTAATTTTAAATTTGAACAAAGGGATGTATTTCATAATTTCCATAAAAATGTGAGGAAAATCCCAAATGCATGCCTCTAATTCAGTTTATGCTTTAATTTAATCATTTATTTGAAATTAATCTCCCCCTATAAAACCCAACACCATTTGCCACAAAGCCCAAGAGTCCCTTCTCATTTCAAAAAGACAAGGTAGGTTTGTGTCCATGCAAGGCTCACAACCCCACAGCAGCCCGGACCACACAGTTAACCCTTTAGTAGGCTTTACAAGGCTACTCAAAATAAAGACCTATTTGCTCGAGATGATTTCAGGGCATTACCCTGGGGAGGGCAGAGAGTTGGATGAGATGCTCTACTCAGGGCTTTACCACGCCTTTGATACACTTGTGTCAATAAGCAAGGGCTCTAGCAGGCTTCCAACAACCAGCCAGGCACATTCCCAGCTCCCTTTCAAAACTGGGAGCTTTGGGCAAGCGGGGTGCATGTATA
This sequence comes from Ellobius talpinus, assembly GCA_001685095.1. NCBI lineage: Eukaryota > Metazoa > Chordata > Mammalia > Rodentia > Cricetidae > Ellobius > Ellobius talpinus. The sequence goes on along the minus strand of LOJH01001000.1, from coordinate 46,999 downwards.
CAGCCTCTTAAGAGTGGCCTATGTCCAAGTCAAACCACGGCTGATTTTATGGGATGTCTGGTTGATTTTTAACGGGCCTAACTGGCAGGCATCTTTCCCTAACTCAAAGCTACCATGTGTCTCTGCTCTACCCAGATTGCAGCCACGTGGTACAAGGGTATGTATCCTGACTGGGGCCACTTGCCATCTCTTGGCTCCTGAGAGGTAGAAAGGGTTCAGAAGAAAGGTTCTTTTGATAGTGAGGCTGTCAGTCAATTTTAGGGAACCTACAATTTGGGAGGTGTGTGTGCTTATTACAGAGAGTAAAGAAGCTTTGGGCCATGGCTGGGACTTTGTGAGAAAAGAAAATCATTTCTGTATATATGTGCATGGGCACATGGGCACACATACATACACCCCTAAAATAAAAAGAAAGCCTCAAATCTCTTTCCCGTGTGAGTCTGATCCCTACCACTTCTTTTTATTCCTTAATCCCTGGTCCATAAACATTTTTAATTTAAATTTTATTTTATGTGTTTGGGTGTTTTATCTGCATGTATGTCTGTGTATCACATGCATGCCCGATGCCCACAGAGGCCATAGAACATGTTGGATCCTGTGGAACTGGAGTCACAGCTTTAAGCCACCATGTGAGTGCTGGGAATTGAAACACAGTCTGATCCCCTGAACACATGTAAAAAGCCAGGCAGAGTGGTGTGTGCTGGGAATCCCAGCTCTGGAGGGAGAGGGGTGAGGTGGAGATGGACATCTCCCTGGAGCTCACTGACCAGGCAGCTTAAATGACTCTGTGAGTTTCAGGTTCAGTGAGAGACTATCTTAAAAAATCAGCAATCAAGGAAGATACCCAACATTGGCCTCTGCCCTCTGCACACTTAAACGCATGTGCACACATATGTACACATCCACACATATACATTAACATGTGTGTGCATGCACACACACACATACATGTGCATACGCATGCACACACACCCCCAATAAAAGGATAATAGAAATCATCTCATGTTCCTCTGCCTCCTTGTCTAAACCTTAAGGACATGAATCTAGTTATTGGTTAGCCCCTTCCTCACACCTCTTCCCAGATTTCATTTCAAGGCCTGCAATAGTGAGAAGAGCCTCTGTAGACTGAGAGCACAGGGCCCTGTCCAGGTTCCTGGCCTGCTCATTGTCTGGCCTGCTAAGCCTGCTGATGACAAGGACTTTCTGTCTTCTTAGCCTGATGGTCCCAGTGTTCACGATCGCGAATGGAGGCAACACGCCTTTCCCCGACTCTGTGATGAATCGGCCTCTAAAGAGGACAAAAAAAATCTTCCTTGGTTTGGCTTTTACACGGAAGGAAAGAAGAAATTTTCAAGCCCAACCCAGACTGTCTTGGCAGTTGAGAGACAGAGTCTAATGAGAACCAGAAGCTTCAGGTCCTTGGGGTGCTGAAGAATGATGGGTGCCTGGAAGGGTTGTGCTGTACTCATTGGGATTACTTAGGCGAATGGGTAGGGCTCTGAAAACCAAAAAATAGAAAGAAAGAAAAAAAAAGAAAAAAAAACAAAAAGAACAAATTCTCTAAGCTAAAGAAGGAACCACAGCACAGCCACAGGCTTCACAGTGTTCCTTCTGAAAGCAAATGGACAGGTTCACCCCAGATCCAAGCATAGAGGGAGAAACCAGAATGCTCCAGAAGTCCTGGGAAGCCAGAAGGAAAGTGGGCCATCTCCTCCACGTTAAGGTCACCCGTGGTCCATCTCAGTTTTGTTTAAGTATCCCCCTTTCTAAATACTGTCAAGAGTGCTCACAGTTGATCCTGTGTTCACATACGTACAGTATTTCTTTGGCAAATAGCACAATCCATCACTCTGTCCATTACTTTTTATGTAGCAGTGATTTGAATTTAGGCATGATACTTCTGATTCCAGCAAAGTAACAGAGACCTGATCTGTTATCACTACTTGGTTAACACATATACTCATGTAAGCACATATGTATATGCAATAGGTTGAATCTGTGTTCATTTTATATGCTATAGAATATACACTGAAAAGAAATATATAATATATTTACTAAAAATAAATACAAGATGGCTAATACCTTGAATCACAGCACTTTGGAGGAAGAGTCAGGCTGATCCTGTATGTTTGAGTATAGCCTGAGCTAAATAATAAGTTTCAGGTCAGCCAGAGCTATAGAATGAGACACTGTCTCAATAAAATAAAATATATGAAATGAACCTCTATTGCAGTATTGTATCTGATAATATATCTACACACATGCTATACAATATTATTTAATGAATATCAAAAGGGATAATTCTCTGCTCCTTGAATAATCTTCTCACCAAAGACAAAAACATCTTTTATTTGCAATTATTTTAAGGTGAGTCTTTATATCCACATCACTCATGTACAGATGTATGTGGGCTCAATCGCATCCCTCTCCAAAAGATATGTCAAAATCTTAACCAAGTGCCTCAGAATGAGACCTTATTTGGAAACATGGTTTCTACAGAGGCAAGAAAGTTAAAATGAGATCATTATGGTAGGCTCTAATCCAATATGTCTGATGATGTTCTTATTAAAAGGAGAAATCTGAGCACAGAGACAGACATGGGCAGAGAAAAGATAACATGAAGACACACAGGGAGAAGATGACCACATGCCTGGAATGAACAATGCATCTGCAATCCAGGGATTACTGACAAATACCAGAACTACACAGCTAAGCTCCCTGCCCTGCACCACCTAGAGCTGTCAAGACAGTGTAGCCCTATTTGCACCTTGATCTCAGCCTTCTAACCTCCACAAATGGGAGACAATAAAGTTCTGCATCTCAAGCTGTCCAGTTTGGAGTATTATGTACATCAGTCCCAGCAAACTAGTTAATGTATTTTTCCAGAAATTGAACATACACGTCCCTTTCCTGAGAAAATAGCCTTTAACAATACACATCAGATTTTGTAACTTCCACAAACTGTAAGTTCCATTTTGAATGAGAAAGCTAACAACAGGAAGTGAAGCCACACAGAGAGAAATCTGTCATAAGGGCTGCTGGTGCAGGTCTTGGGTGCCAGGAGGAGATATAGAAAGCTGCTCTAAAAACAGGTGGGGAAAGCTGGTGAGGGACTGCGTGCCTTTTGCTTTCTCTGTAGGTATCCAAGTAAACACTAAATGACAACTTCTTGCAGAATCTACTCCCCCTCCATGTGTGTGTGTGTGTGTGTGTGTGTGTGTGTGTGTGTGTAAGAGAGAGAGTTGTGTGTGTGTTTGCATATATGTGCATGCTTGCGAAGGATAGAGGTCAAAATCAACTATCTTCCTCAGTGACTCTCCATTTTATTTACTGAGCATTTCCCACCGAAGCTGGAGTTCACTAATTCAGCCAGCTTGCTCCAGGGATCATTGTTCTGCCTCTGGAGTGTTGGGATTCTAGGTGGGCCACCGTGACTGCCCCACTTTTTTATGTGGGTGCTGGGGATCCCAACCCTGGTCCCTGTGCTCTTGTATCAAGGACTTTAACATCTACTGCCTCAACTCTCCAGCCTTCTTTGTACTTGTTATTTTGAGTCAGAATCTTGTTAAGTTGCCTAGGATGACCTGGTACTCACTCTGTAGCCCAAGCAGGCATTGTGCTTGGGAGTCTCCTGCTTCAGTCTCCCAAGTAGCTGAAATTACAGACTTGTGCCGGCACATGTGGAGAAATCCACCTTGTACTTAGGTTTTTATTGAGAAGGAGAAGTCTTACCTATATTTAACTTCCAACCTTTCTCTCTCTCCATTAGTTGGGTTGGTGCCACCATGCCTGGGAGAATAAGGACTTGAGATGGCCTTTCTAAACTGTGCAGTCTTTGAGAGCCTCGTTCTAAGGCTTTGTCTTTACAAAGTTCTTGTGCTGGATTGAAATGTTAGGGTTCACTCCTCTGCTCCCTAGAAATAGAAGACCAGTCAGGAACTGCTATAGCAATAGGACAAGTGCTCAAAGACAAATTTCTATTTTACATAGAATGGAGTAATGGTAATGACCTTTAAAAATACCTTTATGCTTATTTACAAGGCTTTAAGCAATTGCAGAATCCAGAGAGTTCATAAAGAGCTTGTTTGATCATATATAGGTTACATATGGCAACAACTCTGAAGAATATCACATTTTTGCTTAATTTGGATACTTTTTATTTGACTAGAACTCTCCCTCTGCTAACACAGCATATTGTGTCTTCTTATCCCTCTTAATGCCTGCAGCTGTCTTGTAAGGTCCCCAAAGGCAGGCATCACATGTTAATGCCGTGAAAACAGGGGCCCAGAAGGGCAGAGAGTCTTGGTCAACATCATGGTTGCAAAAATGAATTTGGTCCTTAGGCCCCAGCCTGTTGATGTCTCTCCTCCTTCGCAGTGAATCTGCTGTCACGGGACATCATGATGAATTGATCACTGCGATACAGAGGGGGTCATGAAGAAATCTGACCTGTGGCCTACTGCTCTAAGATCCATGGGGAAATCTGCCTTAGTGTGTGCTGGCTGAGCTGTTTGGGAGAGTGAGTAGAGTTGGCATTCAAGCTGAGCAAAGTAAGCTGCAGAGGGCCTCCCCAAACGACTTCCTAGCACAGTGGAAGGCTGAGAGATGGCACAGGCATTGAGACACAAAAGCCAGGCTTTCCAGCTATACTGAGTTTCAAAGAAACCACAAGGAAGCGTATTGTCAGGCATTCTCGTGAGCTCTCCACCACGGGCCAGCCAGGACAGGCCCAGGTGAGTCTAGGCCGTACCGTCTTGGAAAGCCTTCATTTCCTCGAAAACAGGTACTTGAGAAGGGATGGTACAGTTACAGAAACTCTGCACAGCCAAGGAGGGCATCATCCACAAGAGGATGTCCCCTCCCAGAAGAACAAATGTTCTTCAAACTCCAAGAGCACTGAGCAGTTATTTATGAGGCCTCTTTCTTCCCACCACACTCAGCAGTTTCCCATGCCAAGGCACCAGCTCTTAAATCTACCCCGCCACATGTGCATTGGATTTAAGGAGATGGAGGAGGGTGCTGTTTCATTTTCAGCATGCTTACCTTCCACCATGTTACAGCATCCACAGCAGAGCAAGAGCTGACAGGACTTTGCAGTAAACAGGCCCGTGGGGTATTCTGAAACTTGACTATTTTGTCGTGTATATATAGAGAGGACTTTTCCACTTGCTTACGCATAATTTAGAAAGTTTTCTGTTTTATTGCTAAGGGATGTACAGAGAGCAGAAACTGGCTTCAACATTATATAAGACCGCTCCTCAGAGACAGAAAGAGCTTCCACTGCAGAAGGGAGGAAAAGGAACACTTATCGAGGCATGGAGTGAGGGTTCCTTGTGTACAGTCCTATAGGCGTTCCATGGCAACCCTGTGTGATTGGTACTAGTATTACTTCTAGGCTCCTTTTAGAGAAAACTCTGGGGCCAGACAAGCAAGGACCCTTGCTAAGGATACAAAGCCAAGAAGTGGCAAGGACAAGATGAGAAAAATGTGCAAGCCCCCAGATCCTCCCACTAGAAAGGCTGCTTGTCTTTCTAGTGTATGCCCACATAGGCAGAATGTTCAAAAACAAACAAGCAAACAAAAAAACAATTCCCTCCCCCACAAAATAAATTAGGAAAGAGGCGGGTCACACCTTTAATCCCAGCACTCAGGAGGCAGAGGCAGGCGGATCTTCATGATTTCAAGGCCAGACTGGTCTACTGAGTAAGCTCTAGGCCAGTCAAGGTTACACAGTGAGACCACATCTCAAAACAAATGAATAAAGAGGAGAGAAAGAGTTACAGGTTGTTTGTGGGTATCAGGGCCCAAGGTGATGGGGAAACTAATGACTTTTTAAGCAAGGGAAGAGAAAAGCAAAGACAATAAAGGAGAGGCAGACACTCAAAGGTACTTAGGGCTGACAACTCTAGGTCACTTTATATTTTATCATTCCTCTTCTTTGAGAAATTGAGAGAAAAAAGCCACTCCCTATTTCAACAGGACATATTTGTTCCATGATCTGCATGTATACTTAGAACATAATGAACTCAGGGACTTGTGGGATATTCAGGCCTTCCCAACCCCCCCTATATATATATATGTACATGCACATGGCAGCCAAAGACCAACACTGGCTGTCTTCCTTGGTTGACAATCACCTTACTCTTTGAGATAGGGCCTCTCACTGAACCAGAACTTCCTCAGTTTGGCTCGAGGGGCTGCATAGCAAACTCCAGGGCCCTGCCTACCTATATCACCCGAGCACTGGGATCAGAGGCATGCTACTGAGTCAGCTTTCTACATGGATCCTGTGAACCTGAATTTGGGTCCTCAAGCTTGGACACCAATGACCTCACCAACTGAGTAATCTCCCAAGGCTCCCCCCACAATCCTGCTTGGGTAAATGAAACACATGTGGCTTCTACAGAAAGCCACCAGATATGGCAACCCTGAATCTGCCTTCCCACTCACCTAACCACTCTTCCAGATGCGGAAAGGCTTGGCCACACATCCTCAATGCCTTGGATTTCTCATGGAAGTAGGTCACATAGTCCCTATTCCACCCTGAGGCAGGGACCGTGTCTCTTTCTGATTTCATCATGTCTTTATAAAGAATTCCCGACTTCACTTACCAAGCCTAGGTGCCTGTATCACTGCAGACAGTGCTGGGAGGGAAGGGAAGGGAGAAGCATCAACAGCCACATGGTTGTCAGTGACAGGGCGACTTGTCATTGGTGCTGGCTTCTACATGCCAAGAGCTAGGCAGCTCTTGTGTTCTTAAATCACTGAGATTGTCACAAACATTATAATGCACCCCCTTTCTCTCTCACACACACAAACATACACACACACACACAGAGAAAGAGAAAGAGAGAGAGAGACAGACAGATAGAGAGACAGACAGTTGTTTACTTTTTTCCAGGATGAAGAAAGCAGCAAGGGTGGGGAATTCTTCATTCCTGGTCAAAAATTACTAGCTTGAAGTGTTGGAGAGAGCAAGTGAGTCGATTTCCCCTCCCCCTACACACTAATACCATCTTATGGTTTCACGGGCCCGTTATGAAGAATCTTATATTGTTTGAGCCATGAACTTTGCTCAGACTAAGAACAGAACAACTGTGGCACCCACCTGTTAGAAATCAAGCCTCGGGTATTAAAACCAGAAGCGTTGGCCCATTAGAGGGGCCTGGCTGTGCTGCGTGGAAGGCGAAGCTCCTGTAAAGCCAGAGATTAGTGTGTCCGCACTGGGACAGCGACTAGAGCAGGTGCTCCTTCTATGGCTTGTTCACATGCATTTGGCCCCTGACTGCCTACAAGTCGAAGCTGAAACAGAGTAAGATCTCACAGAGCATGACCCCAGAGAAGAGATGGGGAAGTAACTGACACTTCTTGGGTTTTATACACCTGGAAAATGGCAAGACAATCTCTTGGCACAGAATGGCAGCTGCCCTGGCTCTTTCGGTGATGGCTGTGTTACAGAACGTGGGAGGAAAATCTGAACAAAGGCATAGAGGCAATCGTATTTGTCAGAGGAATCCATGACACTTCGAAAAGGGCCACCTCATTATTATTTATGAACTGTAATATATCTCCAGGGAGGGATCCTCTTTTTAGGCTCTCTTTGGGGGATTTTGCTCGTGGGAGACTATAGACCTATGGGTTGTCTTTTTTTAAAAAAAAAACATGTTATAAGCACAATTTGTTATTTCAAGTACACAGGAAGATTGAGATGCTTAGTAAATACCTCCCTAGGCTATACATCTATTAAAAAACCAGCGTAGGTTCATTCCAAGATCATCCTGACATGCTGAGGTAGCTCAGGCACTAAACTATCTTGCCCATGTCTGGACATTTTCAAAAGCTCAGTGTTCATGCATATAGCTCCATGGTACAGTGTTTCCCTAGCATGTGCCCCAGGCTCCAAGCAAACAAACACTAAGCACATACAAACTTTAATCTGGGTGGGTGGGGTGCATGCCTGTAATCTCAGCATCTAGAGAGGCTGGACATGAGGTCTGAGGCTAGCCCAGCCCAGATAGTGAATTCCAGGTCAGCTTGGGCTACATAACAAGACTGTTTTTAAAACCTTAAAACCAAAGCCAAAGAATATAGGGCAAGCAGAGTTAACCTTGAGTGGGGGCTCTGCCACGTCCTACATGGCCCTGGCCCTGGCCCTTCCAACTCCTGGCTTTAATTTCCTCATACAAAAAAAGGTGTTATCATAATAGTGACCTCAAAGGACTGGAAGATAGAATGAGGTATGAGAGGTAGCATGTACAGGGCCTGGCACAGACCATGGGTCCTATCAATGGGAGATATAGAGTGGGCTCGGGCCTACTGCTGGCTGCAAGTCTCCACCTACTCCTACCTCCTTCCACTCCCTAGTTAACTCCAACCAGAGTCTCATCAATCTGCCACTCTCCTTGTGGGTTGCCGGAAATTCCTGGTGCAGATGTCTCCTACAGGGACAGAGTTTGAATATTCCTCCATCCAGACCTGTTACCACAGAATTATGGGGAGAGAGGGAGAGGAGAGAAGAGTCATTGAGAGGGAGAGGGGAAAACAAATGCCTTCTTTATACTCCTGCCCTGGCTCATGCCTGAAATAGGTGTTTGGTAAATACTACAGGAATGTATGTACAAGTGAATGAAAAAAAAAAAAACATGACTGACGGCGGGCAGGCTTCCGGGAAGAGACTTTGACACTGTGGCAAACTTTCCCTCACAGCGCCTCCATGGCAGCTCTCTAGCTCGGGGGCCTTCCCTAACTGGGGGTTACAGCCAAATCCAAGTCTCCCCTTCCCTCTCTCCAGGGTCACGAGCAGAAACTGAGACATCCCATTCAAGCTAACAGCACAGAAGCTTAGGGGGCTCCTTCTTTGGGTTCAGAACACCTGAAAATTTCAGCTGTGGCCTCTAAAACAGAGCCGCATTCTACTATTGGCCTCAGACAGCTCCTCACTGGCTTTCCAGACATAATTCCATCCATCATTTTGAGATTCCCCTCTTGTGACACCAAGCTGCAGGGGGCCACTCAATGGACACATTATTCTACTTCCAGTTTTCATGTAGCCCATGAAAGAAATATGACCACCAGGTTTGGCTGTGCATGCAAACAAGTGAAGACACCTAGACACACAGGTGGGCGAACATGAGTGCTGGACTGGCATGGTAACCTTCAGAGGGTCTGAGGTCAGGGATTATGCTCTTCATGGGTGACACAACCTTATCTGCTATGGCTTTCTCCATGCCCCTCACAATTACCACTTCGATCCTGACATTTGTTTCAAATAAGTCTTCCTTCCAGAAAAACCCCAGGCAGGGCCACGTAGAGAGAAGATGAGTTTGACTTTTCCTACATGTTAAATATTTGGTTGGATGTGCTGATTTCCAGACTGCATTGTTGGAAAATTAATATACATTTAATTAATTGCCTGCATGCCGACCTCTCAACCACAGGAGCAATGGCTTCATTCTTTACCTCTGTTCCCTGTGAATTCCTAACCTCAGTTTCACCCCAATCCCCCTTTACCCACAAATTCTGCAAAACATCCTCTCTCCAAATAAAAACAAGGAACTGGGACTAAAGGGCGAGAATTCCACTCCTTGTGCTGCAGTTGGAAACTTTAGAAACGGGTTTAACGAGAATCATTAAGCTAGACCTTTGTAACACATGGAGCTTCTTGATTGGTTCCACATTCACTTCACTTCTGGCTGGATCCAGTTCTGGGCATCTGACTCAGCAAACTTTTCTGTTTTATCTCATTCCACATGTGCAGAGAGTGAGGGCTATCTGAAGGCTGCCCTTTTATTGTTAAAATAAAAAAAAATACGGGTGAAGACCAGAGCTGACTTCCAAAGTGGGTAATTGCAGTGCAGGGGTTGGAGAAGGAGCCTCAAGGAGTGTGTTTATCATGTCCTGAGGTGCAGACCTTGGGGGGGCAATTTTGGCCTGATGGCAGTTGGTTAGGCAGCTGGCGAAGAACAGCTACTGGAAAGGACTGGGACGACTTCTATGGAGGGCAGAGTTTAAAACTGAACTTCTGTATGGAACTGGCCAAGCTGACCTGAGTCTGGATAGAATTCTACCCACTGGTATCAAGTTAGGCCTGGCTTTCAGACATACAAAGAGCTGAGAGAGTGAACCATGGGTACACAGAAGGCTCCTTGACTAGTTCCTGAGTCCCGGCATGACTGAGGAAAAGTTGCTACCTCAAGGTGGCGATTCCACGTGACCTCCTTCCTCTCAACGAGATGCTTTGGTTGGAATCTAGTGGGGAGAATGTCCTGTGAACAGGGCTCTCATTTAAAGTCTAAAGTGTCCTTTCATAACTGCTGGAAAGGAGGTTTGTATACATAGAGAACATCTAGGATTTGCCCGATGCTGTGGGGGAAAAAATCCTTCCTGACTGTAAATCTTGTGCTCTGTAAATAATTTGTGAGCCCAAGAAGACTAATAACTCACATTTTCCTATCCCACAGTCCATTGCAGTTTTGAAGCCCTCAGCATGGGGAGGGGAAAGGCATCAGGGAGGGAGATGGGAAATGGATCCAAACACACATATTTATTTCGTAAACAAGCTCATCATCTTCTATGTTTTAAAATTCACTGTGAGCAAATACGAGCGCAAGCTCCATTTGAGGGGGTGGGTGACAGAAGCCCAGCCTCTTCCTGCAAGTCCTTCAGTAACTGCACGGAGAGAGCAGTGATCCACCCAGGGGGCAGGCCAGCAAACAAAATCCCAGCCACAAGGCAGCCCTTGGGCTGGACTGTGAAAGCCCCCTCTGTTTTTTCAGAGGAATCCAAGGTTATCATATCTCATGTCCTCCTTTGCTTGGTGGATATTTATGAACCATCCCTACCCAAGAACCATATGACAGTTTCATGAGCCTTTCTCAGGTGTTCTGCACAGTGTTCAGAAGCGGACACTGTTGCTACCCCATGCAAGAGAAGAAACGGGTCCAGAGTCTTTAGATGATCTGGAAAAACAGGTCACACCTCGGAAAGGGACTAGAACTCAAAGATGGCTAAGTGGCTTCCACGGCTGGGCCTCTCCCAGCACACGTCACAAACTCGAGATCTCCATTGCAGATGCTCTGGGAATGGGTTGTCCTGTTTTAGTATTTCCCTTGATTTTGTTTGCAGTGCTGCAGATGGGACCATCAGCCTTACACATGCTAGGTCAGTGCTTTACCACTTAGTGATGGGCAGGAGCCCTTCAATATCTCAGTTTTGCCCAAATCATTTCATTAAAAGAGAGTCCCAGGACTAGTACAGAAATCAGTTAAGGAGGCTAGACCTAGGGGTACAGACGTGCTATTCCAGCTACTGGGAATGCTGAATTAGAAGGATCATAATTTCAAAACTTGCCTGGGTTATAGAGTGAGTTCAAGGCCTGACTAGACAGTTTGGGGAACCGAATCTTATTTTTTTTAAGGTAAAAAGAAGTTTGGGGCTATTCACTGTTATAGAGCTTGCCCACATGCAAGAGGTGCCAGGTTCAATCAGAAAGAGAAAAAAGAAGAACTTAAGGGGTAGTGGTGATTTGGTGGGGACCAAGATGCTCCCCAGTTTCCCTTTATTGCTCTCTTCACTCCAGGGCTTTCTAGATGGACCCAACTAGGGTTCTCAGGCTCCTCAGGTTATTTAGGAGACATGCTGGGTTTCCACAAGGCAGGCAAGGTAGGGAAGGGTTAGGGGCTGGAAATCTAGGTTGTTCTTTTCTTCTCCCTTTTTAACCTCCAAGCTATAAAGAGAGGCAAGCTTTATGTAGGAAAAAAAAAGTAACTGTCAACATATTTCTTGTTTTTATGAACTGGGATGGTTTTCCTCCATGCTTTTAAAAAAATGTGGTTGTACCCAGAAAAGTCCAGTTTGCAAGGTTCTGGTGCTCTTGTTTCTTCTCAGAGTGTGAATGCAGAAGTGTTGAAAAGAGCCCTCGGCTCCATTCTCTCTGGTTCTAAGCTGATTCTCCACTCTAGTTCTTAGTTCTTGCTGTTTCACTAAAACTATTCTTATCCTAAAACTCAGCACTATTTTAGTCTTCTACTTTATATATTTTTATTTTGGATTTTTTCTTAAATTTTACATGCTTATGAAATATAGTGTGATAATTCCACATATGTATGTAAATACATGATTATCAACTCAGGGCAATTAATTAGTGTATCATTGTTTTGTGCATGTGTGCCAAGAAACTTCAGAATCGATTCTTCTAGTTCTTTATAAAACACATTTTCAAGACATAGTCTCTCACTGTGTATCCCTGACTGGCCTGGTACTTGGTATGTAGACCAAGCTAGCTTCAAACTCACAAAGATCCATCTGCCTTTGTCTCCTGTGAGCCACCGCGCCTGGCTTCCATATTTTTTGACAATCTAAAACAAGTTGTAAAATACAGCCACCGGCAAGTATCAGAATTCAGCTAGCTAGGGAGAGTGAGTCCATAAGCACACAATTCCCCTGGAGAACCTCACCTGTGTTCTCTGTGTACTGGAGTTAAACTGTGCAGTGGAGACTAAAGGTGGCTCCAACAATCAATCACCAATTGCTGGTGGGCAAAGTACCAGTGCTCGGGTGGGCTGGGGTGGGGGTAGGGAGGTTAGGGACCAGGGCTGGGACATTTGCCCTATGAGGACACTATGAGGAAAATCATCAGACCAACGTATGCCATGGCAGCAGCAGATGCCAGAGGACTACATAAGGATGGAGAAAAACAGAAGCTGGTGGGAGTGAGTGGGAGAAACTTGGGGAAGAGAGCCATTCAGCCAAGAGCAGCAGTTAGAAGCGCAGCTGGGGGCAAAGCTGAGTGAATGGAGAGTGTAGGGCGAAAAGCTAATTCCAGACAAGACAGGTCGAGGGAACAAGAGCGACTTGAACAACAGCTCTGGTGTCAGGTGGCTGTGAGGAGAGAGCAATTTTCACTGTAACCTGGGGACTGAGCAGTGAACTCAGCCAGGGAAGGACCTCAATGGGCTGGAGGGAGGCTGGGGTGGGGGAGCCTTGGTGGCTCAGGGATGAATCCTGGTAGCTGAGGGGACAGGACAAGCTGTTGTGCGAAGGGCTGAACAGGTTGCACTCGCTCCTGGAACATACTGTGTTGGAACATGGGCAACCCCCAATTGCTCCTACTGCAGTCTGTGCTTCCTAATTGGCCAGAGGGAGAGCTATAAGGTACACAAGAAGGGCAGAAGAGTAAAGATGCGCATTTATTTAGCTGCCAAAGTCCAGTTGGGATGGCGGTATCACCTCTCAAATCCTTTATAGTCCCCCAAGCTACTTTTCCTTTCAGGAAATAGTGCCGCAAACCCTGATTTTTGATACCCACTAGTCCTTCAGAAGCTGTGTGAGCACCAGCACCTCTCTAACCTAGCAAATTTTCCACAATCCTGGACTCCACTGGTGATTTGAAGGGATCCTTGGGAGGAGGCAAGAAACCCCACTTCCCAACAATAGAGGCATACGTGCTGACGTGCACGTTTTTCTGCGAAGTACACTCTGGGCTTGGTATTTTCTATCTCAAAGAGCTAACAATGGGCCTTCAGACTCCAAAGATGGGAGGGCGCTGCTTTATTACCATTGAGCCCTGTAGCTGGAGCTGAACAACCCTTTTTATTCCAGGATATTCTGCATATCTGTAGGGTCTTATCCACTGTGATAAGCAGGATAGCCAATGTTTTCCTACTCTGTGAGAAAAAACAAATACAAGTTAAAGTTCATCTCCTTTTGTGTAACTGTTTAATTTAGTTAGGATCTTGCTCCTCTCCCGTCCTTCATGTTGTGAGCACCTTCCCTTTGTGTTAGGTGCTGGGATTCTACAAAAGGGGGCTAAGACAGAGTGCCAACACTCATGGCGCTCTGAGTGGGAGACAGACATTAAATAGATCACACACAACCTTATTGAACATTAAATCTTTCATCTCACACTTTTGTAATCACAGACGCAACACAGACTATAAAGGATAGATTCAAGTGTTATCAAGATGGACACCAGAGGGATCGAACCTAGCACTGGGGCCCCAGCAAGGCCTCCCAGAGGAAGAGACAGCAGTTGCCAGACTCAGAGTCGGGGGCTGCAGATGGGAAAGACAGCAACATACACCAACGGGACAGCCTAAGCAGCTACAGAGGGGATCACTCCTTCCTTTCTGCTTCCCCTTTGCTTCATCTTCTCTCTCCCCTGTTACTCTTTCGCCTGTGCTATCAGCCCACATCACCCTTTCCCCATGTCTGAGCACAGTCCAGTGGAGCTTTTATCTTTCATCTTTGAAAACGAGTCAAGGGGCAGGAAATGCATTGCATGGAAACTCTCATCTTAGAAATGTGTGTATCTTGCCGATGTGGGATGAATGATAACATTTAAAAATAATTGCCTTAGAGATGCTCCCTTTGAATAATACTGCCACAAAACTGAAATCACCTGGAAGGCTTTTTTCCGACACGCGGTCTTTGGGATCAGAAGGAACTGAATAGAGAGTTCTCCATGGCAGGAGAGGCAGAGCCAAAGAACTTTGTACAATTTTGTCACTCCAGATCATACCCGTCATGGCCCCTCCAAATTGTCATTTGCTCTTTTCTTTTTGTTTCTTTTTTTTTTAAATTGTACCACACTTTGTTTAACTAATCACCTATCAAAGGACATTTGGGGTGTTTAAAATTTTTTTTCTATTACAAATAAACCTTCTATAAACATTCATGTATAAGATTTAGTGTGGATATAGTTTCATTTCTCTGGGATAAATGCCCAGAAGGGGGATTACTAGGTCCTATGGTAATTGCATGTTTAGCTTTGTGAGAAACTGCCAAACTGTTTTGCAGAGTGTTTTTGTAGCATTTCTCATTCCCACAGCAATGTCTGAGAGATCCGGTTTCTCTGCATTCTCCTCAGCGTTTGCTATTGTCACTGCTTTTGATTTCAGCTGCTCTCATAGGTGCACATGCCCCACCGTGGTCTCAGTTTGTATTTCCCTAGTGGCACCCACATATCTACCGTCCATACTTCTTTACTCTAACACAACTTCATCTCCTTTGCCCATTTTCTTTTTTTTTTTCTTCTTCTTGTTTTTCAAGACAGGGTTTCTCTGTAGCTTTGGAACCTGTCCTGGAACAGCTCTTGTAGACCCAACTGGCCTCGAACTCACAGAGATCTGCCTACCTCTGCCTCCCGAGTGCTGGGAGTAAAGGTGTGCACCACCACTGCCCAGCTAATACTCATTTTCTTACACTCCTCATTAATCAGCTGTATTACAAGTATTTCCTCTAATTCTGAAGCTGGTCTTAAGAACAGCTCTTAGCATGGGTCTTGCACATTTTAAAAGTGTTTTGTGAGATAGGGTCTTGCTAAACAGCCCAAGCCGGCCTCGAAAACACAGTTCTTTTGACTTCCCCTTGCAGGGGCTGGCATTGCAGGCATGTGCTAGGCCTCGCTCCTGGAGTCTTTCACATTTTCATCTGGTACCAGTTGTTGACCTGTCCATGAGACTTGTCATTGCGCCATCATGTCTATGAGCGTTTAGACTAAATTCTCCGACCTGGAGACTCTTTCCTATTTACTTTTGTGAGTCTTTTTACTCTGAAATATGTCTAAGGCCACGATCCATTTTGAACTTTTAAAATATAAAATATGATACTGAGTTCTGAGTTTGTGATGGTTAATTTTACTTATCAACTTAGTTATGCCTCTGCTGGGAGCCTGGGGGCCATCTAGCCTGGGGTATGCAGCCTGGGGTATAACAGAAACTTCCTTGAACAGATACCCTGCCTCAGGTAAGGAGGAAGGTGAGATCCTGCTCCGGAAAACTTGTTCTCTGACCTCCACAAGAGTGCCAAGACACATGCATGCCTTCCCATTAAATAAATAAATAGGTTTTAAAGGGCTTCTATCCCATAAAGTTATATTTGTATCTTTAAAAGAAATCAAGTAGTCATCTTCATGTGGGTCTCCTTCTGAGTTTTGCTGCTCTGGTGCTTTATGTGTCTGTCCCTCTGCCAACACCATCTTGCCTTGATTACTGATGATGTGTAATAGCGCCAACTGATTGCTTCCACTTTATTCTCTCTCCTCCTCCTCCACCCCCTTCAGTACCGGGGATTAAACCCAAAACTCTGTGCATATCTGGCAAGCACTCACTACTCTCCTCCGTTATTCGTATGGGTTTTGAAACTCACTCATGGTAATTATGTATATTTATGGGAGGGTCAGTATGGTGTTCCAATTATTCCCGAAATGTCTATTTGTTTTATGTATAATTGACTTTGAGTTATTCTTAAAGGAGTGAGAAAAAGTATGTTTACTCAAACTTTCTGGTGGCAAAACCCACTGGATCCCACATTTCCAGTTAGTTATGAAATTTCATTGTTTGAAGACAATAGTGCTTAGAAGTCACAGGATAATAAGCTATCTTTGTCGAGCAAGTGGCTCATATTCAGGTAGTTTTGACATGTTGGGGCAGAAATCCAGAGTTCTCCAGCTGCTGAACTGGTGGCCGATTGCTTGAGTCTCTAGTGCTAGAGGATTAATAGGTCCCTGGAGTTGCATTGAATTGCAATGGATAGTTAAGAGACTATGGAGAAATACATGGTGGCAACTCTCAGGGATGTCATTGAGACGATAAGAAAAATGAGTTAGCCACCTCAAAGGCTCACACATATTAGATGCTTGTGTGAATGAATGTACTGAATAAATGCAAATTATTTCTCAGTGACAATTGCTGAGCTAAGCTGTATGATCTATACTGTAAGGGTTTTATTTGTTCTTTGTGTGTGCGTGTTCATGTAGGCACACATGTGCACATGTGTGTGTGCATATTTGGAGGCTAAAGGATTTTTCTCAGGAGCCATCGAACTGATTTTTTCAGACAGGGTTTCTCACTGAGACTTGGGGCTTGTGAATTAGGCTAGGGTGACTAGCTAGGAAGTCCCAGGGATCAGCCTGTCTCTACCTCCCCATGGCTACAATTACAAGAGCCCACCCTCATGCCCAGATGTTTTCCATGGGTTCTTGGGGTTAAACTCAGTTTCTCACATTTGTCCCACAAGTATCTTACTAATAGTGCTGTTTTCCCAGCCCTCACAAGTGTGTTCTTCCAGAGGTATGGGTTAATTTGTCAGGAGGATAGGGACTAAAGGTGTTTTTGAAGGAAAATGGACAGAATTCGTTAGTAGCCTGGGGGTGGGAAGGGGTTGAAGGAGAACAAAAGCCAAATACACTCTGGTTCAGATTCCCGGTGACAGGGAAAGAAGGGAAACAGAATGTATTTGATATTGTATCTGGTATTCTCGAGCTGATGGTAAAATACCCAGGCGCCATGTACAGTATTTAGAATAGTTATAGTTGAGGAAAACATCTAACTGGAAAATGTGTCTTATCTGTGAGTCTCCAGAAGATGTAGGTTCTCGTCCCAACTTTGTAAAAAGGAAACCATGAGGTTTAAGGCAATTCAAAACTTTCCCCTGTGCATTGATTTCCTCATCTGTAAAATGGGGGTGCTCTGATAGGCGATATTCTTTAAACTAACATTTATTTCAGCATAGGATCAGTATTTGTAAGGAATCTTATTCTTATTGAAATATTTTCCTTTCTGCTATAAAAGTCTAGGATTCTGTGATTTCTTAAGATGGCTAGTTTTTATTTAGCACCAATTTCCATGCCCCCCAAACAGAGCTCATCAGTTTATATCATGTCAAATAAAGTTGGGGAGGGGAAGCTGTACATCTTGGGTTTCAATCCTTCCAAAGTTCCTAAGCATTTCTGTCTTTTGAGCTCTCCTCCACTCTAGGGAGTACAGTTGGGCACATAGCCATTAAGACACAGTAAAAGAGGCTTTGTGGTATATTAAATCCTTTGGGTTTTATTTATGTCCGGTTTCCCCAGCATTTGTTCCACAGACTTGGACAGTTGAAGGAAAATGGGTGGGAGTAGAGAGAGGAAAGGATGAGAATTTGCTAGAAGACGAGAAACCAGTGAATGGCTCTCAGTACCAAGCACAGACTCCCAGCACTTAATGCTGAAAAGACTTTCAGGCTTCATTTGGAAACTTAGCACTGCTGTGGCTCTCCACATAGCATCCCAAACAGCTTTCTCTTCCAGTTTCCATCAGTGAAATCTGTATCTTATTATTATCTATCATCAATTTGGATTTTTCCAAATCAAAGATTTTTTTAGAGTTTAAATCATGACAAGCCCATTCCAAAAATAAGAAAAAGAAAATAATTCAAAATCCCGTAACAGAGTTAACTATTGTTAAAATTTATATTTATTCCCTTCTAGTCTTCTCCACACACACACACATACACACACACACACATACATACACACACATACACACATATACACACACACATACACACATATACACATACACACATACACACATATACACATATACACATACACACATACACACACATACACACACATACATACACACATACACACACACGGTAGCATGCCATATGCTCATTTGTATTTGCATATCTCCCCTTCCTCCTTTTAATTTAGGCTGTGAGCATTTCCTCGTGTTATTATAAACAGCCTTCTAAACATGATTTGAAATAGTGATACAGCATTTTGTACTTTATAACTATTTAGCATATAAATGTTTTCTCATATGAACATTTTCAGATGTTTTCACTTTATTTTTCAATGATGCTATAATTAGTTTCTTATTAGTTTGGTATATCTATTATATTTCAAATACCTTTTTTATTAACCCCCAAATTATACATATTTATAGGGAACAGTGTTATAGTTTCCTAAAAGTAGACAATGTGCAATGATTCAATCAGGGTAATTGGCATTTCCCTCTCCTTAAACACCTACATTTTTATTACTAACACATAACGACCTTGCTTTTGAAAAGACGAATTTCTTAGAAAAAGCCTCTCCAGGGGAAGCCGAGAACACCGCTAATGCTTTGGCCCACGTTGCAGCTGCCCTTGTGTGTGAGTTACACCAAATGACCTTCCTACGGGTGCCGAAGAATGCCCAATTTTCTGCATTAACTTCAGCGTCGACTATATGGACAATACGTATATCAACTCAAAGGCAGTTGATCAGTCCCTCATGCATGTTGTGTCTGAACCTTTCCAGACTTTCTAAGCTGTTTCTAAGGAGAAGCACCTGCTGTGTGCCGGGTAATTAGACTCTCTGGTTATGCCAAGTAAATGCCAGATAAGACACATATGAAGATGATTGGAAATGCAAGTGGACAAGAACACCATGCAATTCTCCATGGCCAGTGCTGACACTACTGAGCCTTTAAATACTTACTCATTGGAGGAAGACACCAATGTAGCTAATTAAAATAATTTAGATCCCATGAGCACCGAGAAAAGAATGCATTAACGAGATGCTTGCAAAACACAGGGGTTGAGTTGTGATTAGTGAGTGTATTTCCTGGTATAGAGTGGGAATGGAGAGGAATATTGCAAATTCACATCTTTCAAAACAAAAACAAAACAAAACATCCCACGTGGGTGAAAGGACAATTTCTGCTTTTGTCAATTCCCTTTACAAAGTTAACCTGTTGGTTATCGGAGAAGGAGACACAGAACACACAGAAAGCCAACCTCCTTCTGGCAGCTGGGGATAATTTGTCAGTCTCCTTTGAAATGTGGCTTTGTGCTCATTGCTGAAGGCAGCTGGAAAAGAAAGAGCATGCCAGACAAAAGCTAAAATCCACATGAAGAAAGGTCTTTTTCCCAAAAATTACTGCCTGAGTTAGCAGCGATCAGAACGGAAAGTGCATGTCTTTCTTCCCAGCACCACACACATCTGGTACTAAAGAAGGTCCCTATGCTAGGGGAGGCATTCAGAATGGCTGTTGACCTGAATAGGGCTGCTGGATAGCTTCTCACCCTCTGACAGATTACATGCTCAAATCTGTCTCCAGGGAAGTCTAAAACAGTGTTAGTGCCATCTTTCGAAATCCGGAAAAAGCATTTATTATGTTGAAAAGGCAGACCTAATTCACATATAGTGGCAAAAGTCTAAGAAATAAAGGCGTAAGTATATGATTTCAAATTAAAAGGTAACCAACGGAAGGGCTGAAGGAACACTGTCAAACTGGAAACCGCTCAAATGTTCTTCAACTGTTTGCCTAATGAATTCTGGTACATCCATGTACTGGACTACTATTCAGCAACTCCAAAGAATGGACTACTGATAAATGAATCTCATGACAGTTTATAAATGAATACAGGACTCAAAACAGTTATCATAGGCGAAAGGACACAATAGCCAAAGGTCGCATACAGCATGATTCCATTTATACAGCATTATGCAAAAAGCAAAACTGAAGTGACAGGAACATTTTCGGTGGCTGTCAGGCCACTCAGGAAGTAGGGAGGAACTGATTATAAAGACAACATGCAGGTATTCATTTGGGCCGTGGAGCCCATGATGTTCATAGCAGTAGTCGGGTGACTTTAGATTTTTCCAAAACTCATAGAACTGTATATCAAAAAAATAAATCTTTATCACACTCTGCTTTAAAAATAGGAAAACAGACAAATGACAAGAAAATCCTAAAAAGACAACCACAACAACAAAAACAAAAACCAATCCACAAAAGTGTTACCAAAGAAGGAGAAATAACAGAAAGGGTGACTGACAGTAATGCTACGTAAGCAAAATCTTCAGTTTTTACAGCAGAGAGCCGATTGATAATGGCTAAAAAGGATAAAGGAGGAAGCAGGAGTTCAAGCCTTATTTAGAGAGATTCAAGCAACCATCAGGGAAACTGAAAATGGGATCCGAGAAAAACAAGTGCCTCTGAGGAGGAGCGTACTAGAGTGAGGGGGCAGGGGCAAAGAACTGGTTTTTGTTGTTGTTTTGTTCTTCTCCCTTCCTACAAACTCATCAGCACTATTTGAAAGTTGTAAACAATGTTCACTTCTTCCTTTGAAAAGAAAAGGAGTGAAGAATGCCTGGGGTGAGGATGGTGGGACCTGGTCTGTCACGGGGTGAGTGCCTTTGCCCTCTTCGGGTCTGGGTTTCTCCATCTGTATGAGAAAGGGCTTGGACTAGAGGATCTTTTATAGCAAATGAAAATCACAAGATTAAACCGTCTTCCCAGTCATGATTCTCTGTTGTATTTGAAGCTAAGAAATAGAGCTTTTTCTGGTTGGTAAGCTGGAAGGGACTAAATCAGCCAGTTAAACCATTTTTTTTAGCCACCCAAGAAAGTGACACGCAAACTGGATAAAAGGGCAGCGGTTTGCTAACGAGTCAGAGCTGGAGCTGGGGCCCTAGCCATTGTGCTACACAGCTTCTCCCAGGCCTCATGGAATCACTGGTTAGCGTCAAATCTGGCAAAAATATCCTGGGCTAACACCAGGGGTGGGACTCACATGCTGACATGGCTTCCTTCGCCTGGGAGATGAGTCAGACTTTTGGAAGTGGTCCCTGACATGCATGTATGATGCAATTCGGTAGGAATTCTGAAGTCGGTCCAGACTGTGCTCCAGTCTCATCCGGAGGCTCTATTCCTTAGTAACTGTCCACTAAACTTTAGTAGCTACTCCTAGCCTGTTCATCTTTTATTTCTTTTGTGTGACAGGAATCTCTTTACTCACAAATACCACCATTCTCATTTTGATTTAAAACAATGGGTTTATCTGTTTTTCCTCATCAGTTTTTTTAATCTTTATAACCTCAAAATCATGTTTCACTGAAATCCATTGAGTTGGAAACTTTCTCTTTTTTTACGTTTATTTATGGTTTTTTTCCTCATATGGGGGTCAGATGGCAACATATGGGAGCTGGTTTTCTGTTCCTACCACGTGGGTCCCAGGGATCAAATTCAGATAGGCAGGCTTGGAGGTAAGCACCTTTACGGGGTGAGCCACCTCACGGGCCCCAGTTGGAAACTTTCTATCAGACATAATTGCAATTTTAATAAAAGATATCTTGTTCTGATTCAGCAAGCCTAGAAGAGAGCTGAAACTGCCTTGCCTTTGACCACATGGTCCCTCTCAGGAGGACCTTCCATGCGCTCCAGCACCAGGCTGGAAGCATGTGTTTCTGCTAAACACCCCTCCCCTGTTGTCACAGCCTGGAGGCTCACTTAGCCCTCGCCACAGTCACACACGCTCCGAGGTTTACAGAATAAGGACACCATTATGCCAGGCTATCATTCTTTCTCTGTGGAAACACGGCCCTTTGTGAGCTTGAGGCTCACTTCAAAGGGTGTGGCTATCAATCAGGGTTCCTAAGGGGAGGGTCCTTGGAAAAGTGCTCACAGTGCCATTCCAGTTCTAGAATCTTCTCTAGGGTGTGGGGAGTCAGAGCAGGAGTTTTCAGGAAGACCTCCTATGGGTGTTTGTCTGCTCTGGAGGCAATACTGTATGTTTTCAAACCCCTGAGAAATCAGGTTTTTTTGTTTTGCCAGCTTTGTGCCCCCCCGTATCAATACCCCCACTCATGCTTGGCTTTTGGCCCAGTTCTGAGGCCTGCCTTACCTCTGCCTGGCATTTACTTCATAACAGGTGGCCCAGGGAGCTCAAACACTTAGCCTCAGCTGCCAGTTTAAGGAAGGAGAGGCTCCTGTAGCTGAACTGTGACAATGCCAGCATTTGTTCCCACACCGGTATTCTCAATGTCAACAGCGGTGACAGGCTCTAGAGGGGATCATCACCAGGCACTGCACCCAGCTTTGATTCTCTTCACAACAGTCGCGCATGTCACTTTTCCATGGCACACGAGGGGAAACAAAGGGCAAGTGACCAAGGGGTCTGCCTAAGGGAACGGAAGTCACTCTCAGAACCACCAGCCGAACAGTGGGCCAAAACTATTGCTTCTGTGACTTGCCAATTTACTTATTCAGTTAGTAGACTATTTACCTAGCGTCCATGAAGCCTGGGGGTTTGATCACCGAATCCTAGCCCTTGGAAGTGGGAGGTGGGAGGATTGGGATTCGGAGTGGAAGATTATATTCTATATAACGAGTTGGAGGGTAGCCTGGGCCGTATGACACCCAGTCTCCAAGCAAACAAACAAACAACAAAAATAGGTGAAGAGGTGACTCAACACCCTGTAGGAACGTGAACAAACAGACGATAGCCGAGACCATCTCTTTTAGGGAGCTAAGCAGTTACGTCCCCTTTCCCAGCACACGTTGACTGTGCTAGGTGCTGGGACACTAGACTCAGAGGAACACTGGACTATTTTTTTAAAGACCAGATCTCAAAAACCCCAGGCTGATTTGAAACTCACTGTGTAGCTGAGGATGACCCTTGAATTCCTCATCTTTCTGCCTCCCCCTCTCAAGTACTGTAATTGCAAGCGCGCATAACCAGACCCGGTTTTATGTAGTGTTGGAGATGGATCCCAGGGCCTTGTGCATGGTAGTAGCTACTTGGCTTTATGATGTTTGTAGCTGGATGAGGGTACTATCAGTTTTATTGGTGAGTTAGGGCTATGACAGAAGCACTAATCTCAGGACTGAGGAGGTTCATGTTTATCCCTGAGCTGGCTAACAGGAAATGGTGTTTTAGTTTAGTTTGGATTTTTTTTTCTTTCTTCTAACTACAGTGATGGGCAGAAACTTTAGGTCTCATCTTTGAGAGGATTTATTTTTTTCATGAATCTGACCAGCCAACTTATCATAATATATAAAAAAATAAAGTCTCAAGATGTAATTAAGGTTTCCTACCAATTGATGTTGAATTTACAAAAGAGACTTGCTCCTGGGTGGGCCATTAAATGGGTGAAAAAGCAGTTAAAAGAAAGACTGGGGGCCTTTCTGGAGAGAGCATTTCCTGCTG
This sequence comes from Ellobius talpinus, assembly GCA_001685095.1. NCBI lineage: Eukaryota > Metazoa > Chordata > Mammalia > Rodentia > Cricetidae > Ellobius > Ellobius talpinus. The sequence goes on along the minus strand of LOJH01001000.1, from coordinate 23,254 downwards.
GCCTTGAGGAAGCAGCCAGGCCATAAAGAAGAAAGTCCAGCCTTAGGAGTTTATTGTCTGTAGCAGCAAGGAACTCGATTCTGCGAAAAGATGGAAGCACCTTGGAAAAGGACCCCAAGCTCTAGATGAGAAAGCAGCCTAGGCCACAGCCCAAGCTACAGTCCAAGCTTGGTGATGCTGTGACGCCCTGTGATGAACTATGCTTGGGCTCCAGAGAAGCCAAGGAAACTGAGATCATACATAAAGATTAGATTTGGGCTGTTGAGGTCTGCTTCTCAACAACCAAAGTGGAGAAAGTTCTTTCTGGTTTCACTAATACTGATATTTGTCAGGACGGGGCCGGGGCCTAGTAGGGCATAGCTGAATTCTATTATAGCTCTTCTCTGTTCCCAGTGTACAGGATGTGGCTACACATGGGGTAGGTACAAGGCTGGCAAAAGATATATCGTCAGCATCAGTGTGTTTTATTTTATTGATCTTATTGTTCAAACAAGGTTTCTTGTAGCCCAGGGTGGCCTGGAACCCTTTATGTAACTAAGTACAGCCCCGCCCTTTGAATCCTCCTGCCTCTACCTCCAGAGTGTATGGGTTACATAGGTGGGCCACCACACCTGATTTGTGCGGTACTGGGATGAAACGTGGGGCTTCATGCGTGCTAAGCAAGCATTCTATCAACTTATGTGCATTCCTGGCCCCTCACTGGCAGCAGCCATTTAGAAGCAGCACTTCTTTGTGTATGTGGGCCTACTGCTGGCACCAGGAAGCCCTGGAGCCTGTGGGCTTTGCACAGGTTCTGACTTGTCCCACAGACCAACACCCCAGCCCAAGGACATTGCCCTGTTTGTGTCAGAGAATCAGGGAAAGAGACTGGGCATGGAGTTCCGCATGAGATGTGGAGAGCTGAGGGGGTCCCAGTCTTCTGCCTGCTGGTCTCAGATATTTCTGACCCAGTCTGGCAGGAAACCAGCTTGTGGGAGGGAGAAAGAGGGAGAACTTTCAAACAATCGATGGTGGGGTAGGCAGTTCTAGAGGCCAATCTACCCGCCATGGCCGCAGAGTTCTCAGACTCTGCAGGTATTGTGGCTGATGGTATTTTCAGCTCACCTAAGAGGCCAGAGCTACCAACTCTTGGGATTTTCAGCAGCCTAAGCCTCCTACCGCCTAAACTTCTCAGTGTGTTTACGCCCAGCCCCTCCATCCCTGTGACTACCCACTCTGGGCTGTTTCCCACCCAGACTCTGAGCTTTGGCTTTGCAACCCAGATTTCCTGGTTTGGGATTGTTTCTTGTTTTCACGTCCCCAGAGTAGTTCAGTCTCAAACAATAGCCCCTGCTAAGATGGTGCTTGATTACAATACTCTGAGATATGGGGAATAATAAAATGAATTTGGGATACACCACCATGCCTGCCTGTGAGAAACATATTAATGTTAGTAGTTTACAAACTTTTCCCCCTTTAACACAGCAATGGAAGATTGTTCTCATATATATGGTGACTTTGCATATGCAAATAGGTCTGTGTGTATATATGTGTATTTGAGTGCGTGCACATAGGCATGTACTCACGCATGTGTATTTCCATGCCTGTGGATGTGGGAGTTGATGTTGGATGCTTTCCTTAACTGTGTTCTGCTTTATTTTTGAGGCATGTTTTCTCACTGTATGTGGACCTCATCAATTTGGCTAGTCTGGCCTGCCAGCAAGTGTCAGGAATTCTCCTTGTCACTGCCTTTCTGCCACCCCAGTTCTGTTCTGGGACTACAGGTGTGTATCAGCACCATTTTTTAACGTAGATGCTGGAGACCCAACCTCAGCTCTTCACACCTCTGTGACAAGAACTTCAGCGACTGAGCCCTCTCCTCCACCCCTATATTTGCCTCTCATTCCTTCTCCAATCTCGCATCTGTCATTGCTTTTCCAAGGATCTAGTATCACATCAAAGCTTTTCAGAAACTAGTAGAGAAGACTTTTTCACAATCCCTTGTTTGTACTCTACCGTCAAGCTTCCTCTAGGAACCTCTGCCAACACAGCAGGTCACTCCTGACACCTTTGCCACGCCCTCTGTTCTTTAGCCACATGAGCAAGACCAACGGTTTGCATGGGGTAACAGTATCTATGCAGGCCCCATGGCTCCAGAGCTAGTTGGCGTGATAGGTTGAGCCAGCAGGTAGGAGAGTGCTAGGCTTGCCGTTTTCAGTCAGCACGACATGACTGCAGTAACCCTGGTCTCACGAAGTCACAACTTCTATGAAACTACTCATAACAGAGACAGCGCAAGCAATAAAAAATGGTTACCATTTTACCGTTATGACAAATTCTTTTGTGCATCCATACAAGTTATTTTCTTGAATAATCTTTAGGCAAATGGTTGCAAGCAAACTATCAATTAGAAGAAGAGAACTGTACAACAGGTGAGGTGACTCATAGGGTAAAGGCTCTCGATACTGAGCCTGAGTTCCATATAAGGAAATGTGCAGTGTCCACCAATGTCTGTTAGCCCTGAAGCCAGCATCTGTTAGCCCTGAAGCCATCAATCAAAGGCAAGTCAGTCAAAGGCAAGAGTCATTTTCTATTCTCCAGACCCCTTAGAGTGGAGGAAGAAGAGAACTGAATCCTCTGACCTCCTTGTGAAAAGGCACACGTACGACCCCAGACACAGGCATGCACACACATGCACAAATAAGTAAATATAATTTAAGATAAAACAATTTGGAGAAATTCATTTTTAAAAGGAACAAATTAAAGACTGTTATAAGTATCTCGTTTAAAATACAGTACATACGAAATGTCTATTAGCTTCAGTTTCTTTTTTCGAGACAGGGTTTCTCTGTAACCTGTTTCTTTGGAGCCTGTCCTGGAACTAACTCTTGTAGACCAGGCTGGCCTCAAACTCANCTCTCTCTCTCTCTCTCTCTCTCTCTCTCACACACACACACACACACACACTTGCAATGATATGCTTGTCTATCTAGAAAACCCAAGTCATGCTGGGTATTGTAGCAGACACCTATAATGTCAGCCCTCAAGAAACTGAGGTAGGAGCTTCATGAGTGCGAGGCCAGTCATAGCTACACAGTAAGATCCTGTCTCAGAGAACAAAATGAAAGAATATACTTGGTTGTGGTGGTGCATATCAGTAGGGTACACCCAATAGAGGCAGGGGGTCATGAGTTCGAGGCCAGTCTAGGCTCCATATTTGGGTTAGGGAGATTGCTCAGTGGATAAATCATTTGCTGCACAAGAGTGAGGATGGAAGTTCAGATTTCAGCACTCACATTTAAAAAAAAAAAGATCGGGTGCTGATGGCGCACGCCTTTAATCCCAGCACTCGGGAGGCAGAGGTAAGTGGATTTCTGTGAGTTCGAGGCCAGCCTGGTCTACAAGATCTAGTTCCAGG